>CASCJU010000084.1:0-61575 GCA_949152495.1 Lasius fuliginosus | reverse complement strand
CTTAAAAGACATTACTTATGAATTCTAGTCACGGACTAAATACACGCGTGTGAGGCGCGCGCGCCGGCCCTGAGCGCTACATAGACAAGAGCGCTTATTCGTTAACTTTAACACGCTCTCCTACAAAAATTATTTGTCGGACGCAATTTTGCTAAAGGAAAAAGTTGTTTGTTTTAGCACAAAGTATCATGTCCTGTACTCCGAATGGAGTACAGGATCCGCGGGAATTTCGGATCACCCTGTATATATATATATATATATATATATATATTTTGCTCATTGTTATAAAAATAGATTGATATATAATGTCATGCAAAGATATCTCTGATTTATCCCAGCTCCAAAAACGAAGAATTGTATTATGCGAAAGTAATGTATTAAATGTTTTTGGCCTTCAAAGCATTAAAAAAACATGCACAGAGGAAATAATTAGTGCAATAACTATTAATGATTGTAATTCAGATATTTACAATGCAAGTATTAATAATTGCAATGCAAGTATTAATATATATAATAATTGTAATGATACAAGTTCTACTTTTAATGAAAGTGAATCAGAGGCTATTGACAATGATTTTCACAGTTTATCATTAGATGACACCTTAAATATTGAAAATTCCTTGCATGACGATTTAAGATTTTGGGTAACGAAACACAATATTAGACAGAATGCCGTAAATGATATATTACGAATTTTTTAAAGAAATAATTTAAGTGTTCTAGTTGATTGTAGAACATGAATGAAAACACCACGCAATACATTTTCAGAAATAATAAAAATGAATGACGGAAAATATATTCACTTTGGACTCGCAAATGGTTTAAAGCATTCGAATAAAATACATTTTCAAACATCATTGTATCCAACAGAATTAAAATTAAATATTAATATCGATGGTTTGCCTATTACAAAAAGTACGAATAGTCAATTTTGGCCTATCTTAGGTGCTATAGTGCAAATTTTTACACAGTACCATTCGTTATAGGCATTTATCATGGCAATTCGAAACCACAAGATGTCGATGTTTTTCTAAAGCCGTTTGTAGACGAAGCAAAACCCATTCTTGATACCGGTTTGAATATTAATGGACAGATTATTCGTATTAAATTTAATGCTCTAATATGTGACGCTTCAGCAAAATCATTAGTTTGTGGTATTAAAGGTCACACGGGTTATTTCAGCTGCACTAAGTGTATACAAGAAGGTGAATTTATTCACAATAAAGTCGTATTTTTAGAACAAAATTCAACCTTGAGGACAGATCTTTCATTTAAAAGTAGACAGCATGAAGAACATCACGCTGATAAATATTTAACTAAACCAACTATTTTAGAGAGTTTAGACATTGGAATGGTTTCGGATGTGCCATTAGATTGTATGCACCTTATTTTTCTTGATGTTAATAGAAATGCTTCGATTTTGGATTAAAGGTCCGATAAATATACGATTGACTGCTGTTCTATTACATAAAGCCCAAAAACTTAATGGCAAATTGAAAATGTTTATACCCATAGAATTTGCACGTCGTCCAAGGGATTTGCTAGATCTAGATCGTTGGAAAGCAACCGAACATAAGCTTTTTGCACTGTATACAGGAATAATTATAATGAGAAATATATTATCTAAAAACCTATACATACACTTTACCTGTCTGTGCGTTGCTGTAAGAATTGTATCAGATAAACAATATAAGCATCTGCTTGATTACGCACAATCTCTTTTTGAATTCTTTGTTCGAAAATTCCGCGACTATTACGGAGATCAATACTTATCACATAATGTGCATACTTTAATACATATATGTAATGATGTTAAACGGTTTGGAACAATTGATTCTTATTCTGCTTTTAAATTTGAAAATTACTTGTATACAATTAAAAAGTCGTTAAAAGTTAGTGGCAAACATCTAGAACAAATAGCTAATAGAATTATAGAAAAGAGAAACATTGAGAAAAACTTTTCAAATTCTTCAAAAGATTTTCCAATAATTCATTACAATAAAAATAAAACAAAAGTAAATAAAGTTGAGTTTGATGGATTTATCTTATCGTCCAAAAATGTCAATAACTGTTGTGTTCTTTTAAATGGTATAATTGCTACAGTAAATGATATTTATTTAAAGAATAATATTCTATATTTTAGAATAAAGCAACATCTCTCTATTGAACCATTCTTTACTTCTCCGTGCGATTCAACGCTGGTAGGAATTTATAAGTTATCTGATAGTGAGGCAGATTTATATGCAACTGTTACAGCTGACCAAATTTCACGTAAATGTTTAAAAGCAGATGATGTGTCTTCTGATGATAACTCAAGTATAGTTTTTTAGCTTATTGCATTAGGTCAACAAAGGTAGTGAATAAAACGTCTATGTTTGTTGATTATATTAATATTAATCTATTATATATATAATATTTGTTATTGTACTATGCCCTTCTAATGTGTGGTCTATTTGATTTATTTACATATAATTATATATATGACTGTATTGAAGATATATATATTGAACGTCACAATGAGTTTCCCGTATGCGGTTGTACAATTTCCGAATGAAGGGACATACTCTGAAATTCCGACTTCGTGGCTTACGAAAGATTCTACTAAATGTAGATGGCCAATGACTAAAAATGCTTCCTTCTTCGTTAAAAAAAACAATCTACCAGAGGCAGACTGGTTACTTTTTGACGTAATCGTAGACTCCTACTGTGGTAAGCATGCGTAAAAGTGACAATTATTCCAAATATGAATTATACAATATTAATATAATAACTAATTAATAATTTTTAATGTCGCTAGTCATTAATTCTTGTAGTCTCAAACCAAGAGACACGTCCCCCTATAAGTTATTCTTCCAACTTAACTCGTTTAATCCATTACTAGTTTGGTCGAATTAAAAATATTAATAAAATATTTCATATTTACAGAGACTTTCGAAAAGACACGGAAAAAAGCAGAAGATGCTAATTACGCAACTTCTTGTGAGGAAAGCAGAGGACGTGGAAAAGAGTTGTACATGAAAAACAATTCCACGATAATATATATGAGATTTCCGGTGACAGTGCGGATGACGATTACAGTAATTACATTTTATTTTATTATATTTCTGTTGCACTAGAAACCAAAGTTTTCCTTTCAAGAATTGTATTTTTTTCTTTTAATGTAATATCAACGATTTAGTGTGAAAGCAACTATTAATGCTTTACTAACTTTTATTATATTTTATAGATTCACCTCCGCGGTTATCTCAGACTGCACTCAAGAAGTCAAAAGTAGATAAAGATCGGGATTCATCCAGAAAAAAATATTTGTCCGCCAAACAAGTCTCGCATGAAAAGCAATCCTCGTGTGAAAATGTCGCCAAACAAATCTCGCATGAAAAACAATCCTCGTGTGAAAATGCCGCCGAAGAAAACTCTACGCCAAATCGTTCATTGTGTGATATAGAACCCAGAGAGTTGATACAAGCGGATGAGCTTAATAATATTGATTTGGATCCATTGACATCGAAACCTAAGGAAATTAATTTACAAAGTAAGAGTTCAAAATTATTTTATTTTCCATGTTATCTTTGATAAATTGGTATGTAACATAAAATGTCAAATCTACAATTAATACAATAATTTTTTTTAGATGTGAATTTTGTTTCAAGTTCCCCATTAGCTGCATTAGCTACAGTTGACAATATTGGTAAGAACCTTATTTTACATTAACATTATTGTCATTATACACATAAATAGGGGAAAGGGGGGTAGCCCCGGCCGGTGGGTAGCCACGGCCACTGCAACAATGTATATTCTCCGTGTGTTTGCTATCAATGTTTTGTTTTTTTCTGCGTTGATTTGTGTCCTACTAGACACGTGCGGTTAGTTGAGCCAGATTGGCTGTTGTGTTTGGACGTACGACAGTGAATATTGGGTTCGGCGGAATACAATCACGCTACGTTTAATATTGAAAAAGTTATATTATTGAAAAGACGTATGTAATTATGTATTCCACCTTATTTACTGCGACGTCTTTTCCTGCTCCGAACGCCGATCCGGAGAGGGGAGCGTGCAATTTAAATAACTCAGATGGAAACAGGCGATGAGCGGTAACAAGGTACTTCGGTACGCTTAAATCGGTAGCAACGGTAACGAAAAATATAGGTGGGCGCCAGGCGCATGTTCATGCGTCGCGGTAACGGTATGAACGGCCCTTTAGGCCGGCTAGTCTCTTTCTCTTATTCAACCAGGGTTGTGGTTCTTCTAATTTTTCGGAGTCTATGCTTGAGGAGAGAGAGACTCAGGAGAGAAATAATTCACACAGATGGACGGTGACAAACATATATTTAACAAGTGATAATAATACAAGGGTAGTAGATAGCGAGGACTATTAACAATGTAATACTGTTCGAATTATATAGACGATGCCTTGCGGTCGTATAAAATCGATCTGAAATATCGGCAACGAGATAGTATAAGCTCGTGAATGATAGCGCTACAAAGGGTCTCCTTACTTAATTATCTTACAAGTGGTTAACAGAATCATATTCTAAATATCTGGAACAATAACGGGAATGCGGTACCTTCGGCAGTTACTCGGAGAGTCGATTTCGGTAACACAATAGAGCGGTAGCTTCGAAGGTCGCGTAAACACGGATCGGAATGTGGCCCGATACAAAAAACGGTGTGCGGGAACTAACGGTAATTTCGTGACTCTCTCGCGCGACTCTCTCGCAGAATCGAAAATCGTAATAATTATCAGACTCGCGGAGAACGGCTGCACGCAAATTCCGTTTATCCGGCAAGAATTATACACGCAATATATCTATATGTTACAATATATCTATATCTATATATCTATATATCTATATCTATATATTACAAGCACAAATACGATATAGACTTTTCAGCCCTTTTACGGTACGGTACGATACGATAATAGAGAGACTTTAAGAGTCTCTCTTACGGTAATTTGGACTGTCGGCGGTAACGTTCGGAGAGGGCTAATCTCGCGTTACTCGAAGTCGGTTGGCCCCGCGAGAGCAGTAGTTAGAGAGCGCGGCTTTCTCAACTCTATGATACGGAAACGCGACAATAATTCGATAAGTACGATATTCTTTTATGACGCGGATCTCGGTAACTACGACACGACACCAACCTATTCGACACGTATTACTTACGGCTACCCGAGAGGCGGCTTACAATAATTGCGGGAGTCCCTCGCTGTGGTCTCTCGTGGCGTACGGAACGGTAGCCGGGACAGGAGCTGCGACCACCCACTCGAGCGCGTGTCTTGCCGAATAGTGAGTTACCGTGGTCCGCTCTCTCAGGCATCTCGAGTCCCGCGCCGATCTCTCGCGCATTCCATCGATGAGATCGATGGAGGGGATGTCTAGAGTCACCCTATGTTTCCTCTAGGCGGTAACTTCTGATCGCCGGGAAATTTGAATGCTGGTGCGAATCCTCTTCGGGGTTATTCTCGCCGGTATGCGGTAGCGGACGTCTTCCGTTAATGGAGGACATGGCAGGCTGGCCAGGCCGTACTCCAGTCCTTGGTTTCGGAAGTGGTTGTTGTCGCTCCTTCGGTATCTCCCCGTCACTCTGCAGCGTGAGGAGAGTTCATATAATCCAACCGGTATCCTGCTAGAATTATTTTCGTACGGTATTATTTATGCGCGAGAGTCACGTAAACATATTGCGGGAACTCGATACTTATCCGAGCGGATCCTTGGCGTCCTCGCGGTCCCTCGAGTGTCGTCCGGATCTCTTCCTCTCGAACGTCTTCAATCTTGCTTCACAATGCCGTCTGGCGCCTGCCTCTCCAGTCGCCACTCTATATTCGCTCTATTTTAAGGGTAGTGCACCAACAGGCCGATGCAATACCGAAATCGAGAAATCGCGATAAATCGCGGTAATGGTTGGAGATCGCCCTCTCTTTAATACGAGGGGCGATCCCAGCCCCCCGAGCCCCTTCCGGTCAGGCTTTTACGCCCTTGTGACGGCGCTCAAAGGGCGTCACGTCACATTACATACTGCAAAACTGTTATATATTATATCTTTCCTTCTGCTTGAACAAATTTTAATCCATTTTGGTAATGTAACTATAATTTTGAACACAGTCAAGTCGGGTATCACCGGCCACCAGTTTTGCGGGTAGCTCCGGCCACCTGTTCGAAAGCCTATTTCTTTTTAAAGGTCCAGACAAAGAGGTTTACTTATAATTTCTTTCATTTATATGTCGTAGGTGATTATTAAAATGCCTATATTCAAAGGCAGAAGCACAAGCCGAGGAGACTGGAGCGAAGAAAATATGAAAAGAGCAATTCAAGAAATTCTTGAACGTAAGAGTTCTGCGAGAACTGCCGCAGATAGATACCAAGTTCCACACACTTCACTGCAGGATCGTGTCAAGGCTATAAAACAAGGTCATCAGATTATTCTCAAGCCGAAACTAGGGCGTTTTCAACAAATATTTACCTCTGAATTTGAAAGGCAACTGTGTGAGCATGTCATCGATTTGGATAATCGTCTCATGCCTTTAACAAGAAGCGAGTTTTTATGCCTTGCCTTTGATCTAGCAGAAAAAATCAAAATTTCTCACAGATTTAATGAGGAAAAGCGGATGGCTGGGAAAGATTTTTTTTGTAACTTCAAAAAGAGAAATCCAGATTTAGCATTGAGAACGCCTGAGGCGACAAGCTTGATGCGAGCTACAGGCTTCAATAGACCTCAGGTTGATTGGTTTTATGATCTTCTCTTAAAACTCCAAGAACAGTACAGATTCCAAGCTTCTCAAATATACAATGCTGATGAAACAGGAGTCTCTACTGTCCATAAAAATGACAAAGTTTTGTCAGTCAAAGGGAAGAAACAAATTGGGGAACACGTCCGCAGAACGAGGTCGTAATGTCACTGCTATGTTTGCTATAAATGCTACAGGTCACTTTGTACCACCCATGTTTATTTTTCCAAGGATGAAAATGGATAAGAATGGTCGTCTGATGATTGGTGCTCCTCCAGAAAGCATTGGTGTTGCTTGTGAAAGCGGTTGGATGAATGCTGAGACATTCCTTCGATGGCTACAACATTTTCAGCAGCATGTTCGTTCTTCTGCAACTCGTCCGATTCTTCTGATATTGGATGGACATAGTAGCCATAAAGAGCTGAATGTTATTGAATATGCTCGGAATAATCACATCCACATGCTGAGCACTCCTCCGCACACAACTCATAAGCTTCAACCGCTTGACCGTGTGTTTTTCAAGCCTTTCAAGCAGGCTTATGGATCAGCAAGTGCATTATGGATGCGTTGAAATCCTGGTGCTCGATTAACAGAATACGATATTGCTGGACTTGTTAGCACAGCGTTTACCAAAGTTGCTAAACTGGATATAGCCCAAAATGGCTTCCGCTGCACGGGAATTCAGCCGTTCAATCGAGACATATTCTTAGACCTAGACTTCTTAGGCTCTGCTTTGACCGATATCCCACTGATTGAAGATCAGATTAACCATTCAACAATCCAAGCTTCCAGTCATGCAGTCCCTGAAAACGAACCGGAACCATCGACTACTGCTTTACCTAAGACCTCAGCTACTCTTCAGATGAAAGTGCCAAGCACATCCGTCAATGTTGAATAAGTTAATGACGTGCTCAAGATTCTGTTGCCTCTCCCAGACGCCTGTAAGAAAAGACTGACTGTAAGAAAAAGAAGGACCCAGAATAGTCAAATTTTAACATCATCGCCGTATAAAAATGAGCTGGTGGAGAAGACTAAAGATCCTAAAAAGATGCCAAAGATCACAAAAAAAGAACCTATTGAAGAAGAAAAATCCTACACCTAAACTACGTCCTGAAAATCAGGAAACTGAATACATCATTTGCGGCGAAACGTTTGATGAGGATTGGATCCAACGTAATAAATGTCAAGACTGGGCTCATGAGGCATGTGTAGATACAAATCCAACCGATTTATACTACAAGTGTGATGTTTGTGTTGCGAAAAAACGATTTCGTCGTTAAATACTATGATGGCCCGAGCTACCCACCACTTTTCTACAGAGGCCAAAATTAGGTCTAAGTTTGAAGTAGTTTTTTCTTAAGTTTACTATATTTTGTTGCTTTTTTGTACTAAATTACGTTAATATATATCTTGTTGATTATTTTTGTGTAGTTTTCTTTGCGTTTATGTTCTTAACTTTAGTCGTAATTTAAGAAATTAAAAAATGGCCGGGGCTATCCCCCTTTCCCCTACATATGATACTTTAAACTTATTGTATCTTGCTACATCCTGGTCAGAAGCAATACACTAAGAGAGAAAATTTATGTGTCAATTTATTCTATTTCAGAAAAGTTAATTCCAATTTGTGTGGAGACCTTAAAATATGTAAAAAGCATCGACAAAAGGCTGAAAAATTTAGAAAGAGGCGTTAATGCGGAAGAGCCTACAAACAAATTCGATGATATACTTCCGATTAATTCTATACAAAATCTTAAAGAATTTGAGAAAAGCATGGAAAGTCCTGAAATAAAAAAGAATTTTGTAAGTTAATTTTTGTATATAAATAATATTTATTATATGAGTAATAGTATATTGAATTACATTTATTATTTATCTAGTTACGTACGAATGAGTTTCTAGTCTCACTTAATTTTCTTTTAAGGTCGAATTTATGAGTAAAATCGGAGGAAACGGTAGCAAAAATTTGATTCAACGGTGCATGAGCCGTTTATTCACAAATGAATTCGGCATAGCATGTTCTTGGTGTGGTCGCGGGAATAATCATCGAATGAGCGATTTGAAATGCATCCGCATCTTAAAAGGTGAGCTTTTTTAACAAATCACATTTTTATTTGCCTAAATTGGATTGGTAAGGATTTTATTTGTAATATTAACTATATTATTGAATGTTTTAGGTATTTTAAGAGGCAAGGGTGTCGATGAATGCGACTTTGAAACTGTTGCAAGCGAATGGTTTCGCCTTAGCAAGCTGCGATATGATCGAGAAAGAAAAAGGGTATTGCCTGACGATCGTGATGAAAGGGTGTTGCTTGACGATGCACACTAACACGAGACAACCTACTATTACATGATTTTCATTATTTGTTGGTATTTCCATATATTAGTCGCTCGTTTCATCAACGTCGAATATCGTGCTGGCACAAAGTTGCGTTACCATCATGTCGACATCGTCGAGTACAAATCGCTGTGTACCTCGGAAAATGAAGACATGCAGGAAACAAGTTCATATGCTTGGGGCAAAAACGATTAAACAAGTGAGTAATAATAACCAGCAATTTTCCGTTTTGATTATGGTGGACGTGCCTAAGTTGGTTTTGGACATTGCTGATTTGAGCATTGCCGTTGGCAATAATAGAATACTATAGATATAGAAGCAAAGCGATGGGAGGACAATTGCCCTCAACCCGTGCGGAGATTGAGCGGATTAAAACGAATAAGAAAGTCATTTTGCTACCTTCGCAATAATTAGCAAGAAATTAATTTAAAAAGATTGGTTAATTCGCGCGAGTTTTTGCGCGCGGCGAGAAGAACCCTTCCGCTATAACGTGACACAAGGCGCGAGGCGAGGCGATGGGAGAAGTGCTCCGCAAAAGACAATCGCTGTGTACGAGCGATACGTATCGTTGGAGTCCCGCATCGAATTATTCTCTCTCTTTCTTCCTCTGTCTTCTAACTCATCAGACACATCTCTCTCATACAGACATCTTCATACACGTACACTTCCACACACGCACACCCACACACACACGCACTACTCCCATGCACGCACGCACACACTATCATGCACGCACACACTCCCATGCACGCACACACTCATGCACGCACACACTCATGCACGCACACACTCTCATGCACGCACACACTCCCATGCACGCACACACTCTCATGCACGCACGCACACACTCTCATGCACGCACGCACACACTCTCATGCACGCACACACTCCCATGCACGCACGCACACGCATACACTTCCACACACGTACGCACACCCACACAAACTTACCTACCCATGCATGCATACACACACGCACACAAACCACATATGCACGCACGCACACCCACACACGCGCGCACACGTACATACACGCACACGCACACAAACAACACGAGCACGCACATTCACACTTATGCACGCACACATGTGCGCGCGCACATGCACATTTACAAGCACACGCACACACTCATACATGCACACGCAGACATATCTTCTATGCCATGAGAGTGAGTGAGTGAGTGAGTGAGTGAGTGTGTGCGTGAGTGAGTGAGTGAGTGAGTGTGTGTGTGTGTGTGTGTGTGTGTGTGAGTGAATGAGTGAGTGAGAGAGAGAGAGAGAGAGAGAGGGTGAGCGAGAGAGAGAGAGAGAGTGAGAGGGGTAAAAGAGAGTGAGAGAGGGGAGAGATGTCTGTGCGTGCATGTGTGTGTGAGAGATAGAGATATGCCTGTGTGTGTATATGTGAAAGAGAGAGAGATGTCTGTTTGAGAGATGTATCTGATGAGTGAGAGAGAAGGAGAGAAGAGAGAAAAGTTCGACGCGGGGAACCGACGATATATATTGCTTGTACATAGCCATTGTCCATTGCGGAGCACTCCTCCCATCGCTTCGCCGTGCACCTTGTGTCACGTTACAACGGAAGAGCTCTTCTCGCCGCGCGCAATAACTCACGCGAATTGACCAATCTTTTTAAATTAATTTATTGCTAATTATAGCGAAGGTAGCAAAATGACTTTCTCTGTTTTTTGTCGTAAGAGTTTTGTTTTTTGTGACAAGAGTATAGGAATTTTATTCCATCGCGCATTCTAATTGATATAAGCATAATGGCTCCTGAACACAGCGGTAGCCAATAAAAGTTGGATCGAGTTCAACTTTATTGGCTACCGCGTCGTTTCTTGCCGCGCGGCAAACGTTTCCGCGTTCTGTGCAGAAGCCATAATAAGTATATATTACTTTAAGCCTGCGTTCGTTTTGACGCTTTCAGTGCTGTAAGCATCATTCTGTCTTCGTTGCACATCAAATGAAAATAGAGCGACGCTTTCAGCACTGAAAGTGTCAAAACGAACGCAGCCTAAGTTTAATAAATTTTTAAGTCAAATATATAGTTATTAATAAGAAATGTTATATACAGACCACGAGTATTATTTTAATTATATAAGTATTGCATATTACGTATTAGGAATTGCATTCCGATGAGACTGAATAATGTTCAAATGAACATGTATGTTTGTATTTGTGATATAAATTATTAGTTATAAATTATTAAAAAGATTTTTGGCAGATACTGCTAATAATTAAAAGAATCTTATTCAGGAGAATATAACATTCTATATTTACACGCATATATATTATATTATGCATGTATATATATGTATGTGTAAAAGCCATTCATCTTGTCATGTAATGTGTTGCAGGGACTATCCGTTATGTATATACCACTGAATTATATACTATACTGAATTATATACTCACTCGATGTTAAGCAGCCGATCACTCGAAAGATAAAGATAGACAAGGATCCTTTTGTCTTTTAGTTCGAATTGGAAAAGTCCGCGCTGGTGGCAATTTTCTATCTCTTTTGTCCCGTTTCTTTCCATTTGTTTGAGCATTCCAGTATAGATATATAGTTCAGTGGTATACATACATATAAGAATCACACAAAATGTCAACTGTCTCCATTCTTTCTTTCTTTATTATTATTCTCTGTATATAAAAAAATATTGGTTGTAAAAAAAGAAATAGAAGAAAAGTGAAGAGATAGAGTAAGAGTAGTGGGCTGTGTATAAAAAGCGAGGTTCGCGAAATTATCGGATTGATAATAATCCTTATGCTTAAACTATTCGATAATTATAATTTCATTAATTAATCTATATACTCCGTCCTATGAGAGAGAATAAAATAATCTCAATTGTCATCTCGTCAAATCGATCTTTAGAGAAACTGAGAGTAATTCAATGATATTGCGTGAGATAATAAGTATAGTGATGCTTATATATTTATATATACAGGGTGTCTCAGACCACTCGTACCAGCCGAATATCTCGAAAACTGAGCGACACAGACAAAAATGTTTCAGACAAAAGTTATAGGGTTTCAAGTAACGCATTACGTAGCAGTATCAGTACGACCATGAATAGCACTGTCAAGGTCACATAAAAATCACTTTGAACTTTTTAAATGGAACCCTCTATTTTTCATTACATATTCTTGTAGATTACCTCGAGAGCTTTCCAAAACACTATAATTAAGTTATTTTTTATTAAGTACTTTTCGAGTTGTAAGGCTTGAAGTTACAGTATTTTGACATAAAATAAAAAATATCGTGTAAAACATTCAGTTTTCGGTAATCTTACCTTAATACTTTTATTTTAAACTGAATGTTTTACACGATATTTTGTATTTTATGTCAAAATACTGTAAACTTCACGCCTTATAACTCGAAAAGTACTTAGAAAAAATAACTTAATTATAGTGTTTTGGAAAACTCTCGAGGTAAGCTACAAGAATATGTAATGAAAAATAGGGGGTTCTATTTAAAAAGTTCAAAGTGATTTTTATGTGACCTTGACGGTGCTATTCAAGGTTGTACTGATACTGCTACGTAATGCGCTATTTGAAACCCTACAACTTTTGTCTGAAACATTTTTGTCTGTCTCGCTCAGTTTTCGAGATATTCGGCTGGTACGGGTGGTCTGAGACACCCTGTATATATATATATATATATATATATATATATATATATAAACAAACTTTCGTAAATATACGTAAAAGCGAGACAAAGCAAAACATTCCGCGATTTCTTTTATTAACACTGTTGACCGCTGTGACACATGTGATATATGTGCGGTCGTCAAAATATTAATATTTATAATATAAAATGTATTAATCTCTACTTACGGTTAATACAATTTGCTCCGTCGCCACCGTGGTCATCGGGGCCGTTGCCGTGGCCGTCGCCGTCGTCGCCACCGTGGTCGCCGCGGCCGTCGCCGTCGTCGCCATCGTATCCGCCGTAGCCGCCGTAGCCGTCGGGGTCGTCGTCGTCATTGTCGTTATTGTATTTATATGTATGCTGCAACAATTCAATATTAATAAAGTACATAACCATTTATGTATTTAAAATGACATGTATAATGAGTAATTATATGTATGATACTCACTAAACTCGGCGCCGTCCTTCCTCGTCCTTCCTCCTGTACTTCCAGGCAACGAATGATCGTGAATCCGATCGCCGATAGTGATGCCAGATTCGAGACGCTGCCCGCTACGAACACAAGGAAAGAGCCGTATACGTGTACGCTCGGCCAACTTTGGGCAATAGAAGAGCGCAGACAAAGAAAGAGCCTCTCGGAAAAGAAAGAGTCAGCGAATTATTGTCTGCGCTCTTCTATTGTCCGAAGTTAACCGAGCGCACACGTACACGGTTCTTTTCGTGTGCGTAGCGGGCAGCGTCTCGAATCTGGCATCACCGTCGCCGATCGCGTAAACGTTGACGGCAAGCAAGACGTAAAGATAGTCAAATAATTTCTGACATGCGCATGTACGCGCGTTCTATCAAATCGCTAGATTGTAAAGTTACAGACAATGATAATCACACTTTATTCTTTATTCTTAATATTGCATAAAATACAAATTGTTAATTGTTTGTATAATTATTAATGTATAATGTAAAATATTCCAATATTTCCAATTTTTGTACAGTTTAATACAACATTTCCTTGAAGGACTTTACATAATAAAGAAAACTTTTATCTGACTTTATCTGACAATAAATTAGTACATTTTAAGTATACAAGATTTTAGTATATAATCTTTCTTATAAGAAAGAAACAATTGTAATTACATCTTGCGTGAGTCTTGCAACGAGTGAGATAGTCTTCCAACTCATATTTGTGTGTACAGTTATAAATGTATTACATATACATATATTAAATGTAAGGAACATGTAGTATATCTTGCTTTTTTATGACAACAGTCTACGTTATCAATAAAGACATGGAGAATCTGTTAACTTTTTCTTTTTCTTTATTTGTAATGATCCACCCCCGGTGATCATTACCCGGCCGTCGATCCGCCGGAAGGCTGCCGCCCGGCAAACACCAGCTGGGCAAATGCAGCGGCGCTATGCGCCCTTTTTTATCGTCTCAGATATCGCGACCGAAACGGGCCGTTATTCGGCCGCTATACATCCAAATCCGGGGACGTTGCCTCGGCGCTTCCGAGTCACGCCGAAGTACGACGGAAAGCGCCGGGCGACGGTCCCTGCCGTACCACCGCCGAGGCCGCCCGAATGCCGCCGAATTTGTTCGGAAATAATTATGGATATTAACCGGAACAATCGGGCCAGACGATTAGCGCCGGAATTAACCGAACTGGCGGATTTCCCAGATAAAAAGAGCGGCCCGACACAAGAAGCGGCATTCCAGTTCCGGCTCCGATCAGAGCCTGTACGGCGCCTGAACCAGAGCTCCGAACCCAGACAGCTTCTCCAAGGAAAGCGAAAACGGGGTTGGGCGCACCCAGCCTCCGCCGAGAGCTTGCGGCATTTCCTAGAGAGAGAGAAGCCTCCTAAACACATCTCTTACCGAATACTCGAGGTCGGGCGCACCCGGTCTCCGCTGAGAGTTTTCAGCATATTCAAACGATCTTCTCAAACCACGCAACGACGAGATTCTACCGGTAGGGTTCACCTGCCGCTGACGGGCGTTCCCGTCGAATCGTTGCATCCCTATATGCAGTAATTCCGTTCTGCAATCCTTAAGAACCGAAGGAAATATCGCCACGATTATAATATAAACGCGCGCTTGAGCTCCGTGCCCGCGCTCTCTCTCGCGCCCCGCTCTCCCGCGCCCCGCGCTTTCGCGGCGCGCGCTCTCACGGTTAGCGCTCTCGCGCTTCCGCGTGCCCGCACGCCCCGTGCCAACGCTCACGCGTATACAACTCGCACGCGTATACAACTCGCACGCTCGGCATTTAAAGAGCCGAGGAACGCCCGAAAAACGCGACGACAACAAATCGACCCGGCGCTCAATTTCCGAGAACTTTAAAACACGAAAAGTCGACTGCATTAATGTACGATCGGATAATGAAATAAAGACTTCATCGCTCGATCCGATCCGGCCCGTATGTTATAAACACATAACGCGTTACGTTCACTACTGCGCTCCCGCACACACCGGATACACACATACACCGCAATACTACATACACGCATACATTGTTAACACACTGTATTTTTATCATATACACACAATTTAATCACACTGTACATGCAAACACATTAGAAGAATAATAAATCACATCTTTAACAAGCTTCCGTGTTAATTTTCTCGCAGCCCTTTCCGAGCCCTGATCCCGGCTAGCGACTCCGAGCCGTCTCGCGAAAGCGGCACGTTACATATTTAATCAATTTTTTAATTTTTCTATTACTTTTAGAACATAAATTATATTGTTTAACAAAAACTAATGTTTCACAAATATTTTAATATATTATAATTATCTCATTGAGATACGAAGACAGTCATATATGTAATACATCTATGTTAAAAATATTAATGTGCCATATATGATGTTTAAACTGAGAAAAGATTTGTGGTAATTTAATATATATGTCGATTAAGATAAAATATTATGGGAATAAGGAAAATATAGAACAAATATTTGGAATAACGACAGATTAGGTTGTAAATAAATAATACTAATATCTGGCTTCGCCAATAAGTAATTACATATTTATATAATTCGACAAGAATGAAAAACAAATAGACAAATAAATTGAAGTATACATATAGGTGTTATTCGCGAAACCAGGTAGTAGCTTCATTTCAAATGACATGTATAACGTTTTTTATTTAGACTTTTATACATAAAAATTTTAATTTTTAATTGTAATTGAACATGTATATACATAACACATGTAAGTAACATTTTTTTGCAATATCACTCTAATGTAAGTTTGAGATTCTAATCTCTTATAGTAAGCTGCCTTTTCTGTGTACTAATTTTAGTCTCTACGATTATTTAATAATTTTATCCATATTTCTTATTGTATGTAACATAGAACGTGTATTTAAACTAAAAGTTGTGACGTGACGCCTTTTTGCGCCGTCACAAGGGTTACTGCCCGATTCGGGGGGGGGGGGGGAACGATTCCGGGGTTGCTCCTCGTGGCTGAGAGGGAGCGACCTCGAATTCGATAATAATTACCGCAGTTCCCGCTACTGTAATAAAAGCAAGTCGCAGGACTGCCTGAGTGGTCGACAACAATTTTGTAACGCAAGATACCGAGGACGCGGAGCATACCGGCGACAGAAAAGGACCGGAGGAAACCGCGGATTGGACTCTCCGAGGATACTCAGGTCAGGTACCGAACCCCGCCGATCCCGCATTTCTCCTGGCATCCGTATGTGTATACTGTATTTTTTTTAGAAAACAGCAGCATCGGAAAAGAACTACCGGAGATTTCCCCCCCCCCGCACACTGCCGGATGAGGGGAGGACCCCGCAATTACCGCTACTATTATCGGGAAGGATTGGAGTACGGCCTGGCCAGCCTGCCACATCCGACCCCTGAAATACCACGACGGGCGCTACACAGCAACCCGAGAATCAGCATGTCAACACGTGCGGAAGAAGATCCCTTGAGTTACCGCTAGCGAGCTAGGAGGGGGGTGGAGAATCGATGGGCGGATCGAAGTCACCCTACAGCAGCGAACATCGACAGGATGCGTGGAAGATCGGCGCGGGAATCGAGGGACCTGAGAACTCTCTCGGAGAGAGTTACTGTTCGGTACGTCGCTACCACGTGAGGAACGCTGGAATCGAGTTCGCCAGGACGACAACCGAGATCGACAATTATTGTAAGCCGCCACTCAGGTAGCCGTTAAGTGTTGCGATCTGGTTGAGCTGATACCGTGTCGCGATTCTGAGAATCCACAGTTACCGTAAGTAACATACCGTAGCTTACCGATGCCGTTTTGGGAGCAACAACTCCGAAAGTAGTTACCGCGAGATCGGTTCAAACTAGATTGCCGCGAGTGTATCCCTCTTGGAGAGGCCGCCGCCGACAGTCGTAGTTAAGTGTAAAATCGCTCCGTGTACCGAGATAATCATCGTATCGTAATACTAGAAGGAACTTATTGCACCGTTCTCATACCGTAAAATTAGTGTGTCTGATTCGAGAATATCGCGTCGTGAGATACCGGAATTTGCGTGGTGTCGCTCTCCGCGAATTACCGTTACCGTAGGCTCAAAGAGAACTCCGCGAGAGTCGAGAGTCACGAAATTACCGCGCGATCGGCCGATAGCTCTTGTATGAAGACTACTCGTTATATTGTAAGCTATCAATTAGCGTATCGAAAACTATTACCGTAATACCGAAAGAGACCGTAAAGTCAATGTCAGGGTAAAGAATTATCGCGTCTCGAATATTTCCGAAATTATACCGTCTCCCGTTATAGTTGACTCCTATTGTTCCGCGCTCGCGCCGCATTCCTTTCGATCACGTGATCGCCGCGTGTCGTGAAGGAATTCTACCGTCTTTGTATCGCGAACTTTCCGGTGATCGAATATCGCCGTTACGATTAGGCTCGATTCACAGGGCATTACCGAACATTAATTTTGTGAAAATCGTTATTATCTAGTGTATATTTTACAAGATACCGTCGTCTAAGTAAATTGGAACTATCGTTTGTAACGCGCCCGGGAGAAAAGAACCCGACGCGACAGTATATTAATATTGTAATCTATCTCCAACACCCATTTATGTAAAATATTATTTCTCGATTGTATTTGTCCACATTATACACCATTGTTAAATATATCTCTGTTAACCGACTATTTTTGTGCATTTTCTTTGTATGAGATCTCCTCTCCAGAACCAGACCAATTAATTGAACCACGCCCCTCTGCCATATACTGAGCAGGGCGTAGCCGGAAATAACGTTTGTTTTCCCGTATTACCGATACCGCGGCGCGAACAATCGCGCCTGGCGCCCAATACCGTACTACGATCTCTTTTCAGTCTTATCGAGCTACCGTTGCGTACCGTCACTGATACCGGCCGACGTAAAGATATCCAAAATTTGGAGTCGTCAAGACTCAAATACCGTTTGCCGCTTTCCACCCTCGGGATCGGCGTCCCGAGGCGGGTTAAGACGTTGCAAAGTTTAGAAAAAAAATTTATTTCTCGTTGACATTATTAAGCATGACATTAAGATTGCACTCACAGTTAAAAAAATTGCATAAATGAAAGACTAGCAAATCTTATCACGGGGAAATCTATATGTAGATTTCCTTGAAGTGTACGAGTGTGTATGTTACGTCTCTTTTTTTCTGTAATTATACTTTTATACTAATTGTATTTTTATAGACGTCTCTTTTGATTTGTTCAAAATCACTGTTATATATTTTTATATGTGATTAGTTATATATTTGTTATATCTGCACGATATTCATTTACATCTTTCCCTTTAATTATGTTGAATACCGTATACCAATGAGTAATGAGACAAACAAATGCATTTCCTAAAAATATTTATATTATTCGTATCTTAGGATATCATTAATAGTAAGACATTTAAATATGATTTCCCAATTTCATGGCATGCTCGCATTATAACTTTTTGTTTTATTATTTTGTCTTTCCGTGATAGATTTGCTAGTATCAGACATTTATGCAATTATTTAACTGTAATTGCGATCTTCTATGACATTGGGAATTGCATATTTCTTTTTTCCGTTATTGATCGGAAAAAGTCAGTAAATTAAAAATCAGTTTTAAATTAATTAGTACAACAATCGATTCTTAAGATACTAATAATATAAAAAAATGAAGGAAATACTTTCGTACTTTTATGTAAATTACAATATAAATTTAAAGTACGTTCTATGTTCGAGATTACGATCAAAACGGCGAGAAGGGCGATAATCGCGCTTGAATTGCCGCGCGCCCAATGACGTGTGCTATGACGCGGCTCGAACAAATCGCGGGCTCCGAGCCTGTCATAGCGCGTCAATCACGTCGTTGGCCGACATCACCGGCGGTCTATCAGGAACGGCCCGTTGGCGATCAACCGCCACAACAAAATATTTATTATCTAACAATTAATGCCCTTCCAGAAAGTTCCTAAAAGACTTCCAAATAAATAGTTTTTAAACGAAACTGTCGTCCGGAAAGTCGTCGACATCTCGAGAAGCCGGGATCTTTCTGGAAGGGCAGGGGAAGGTGGGGCAAGACGGGGTAGTTAAGGTTTGATGATGAATAAAACACAGGTTTTCATAGGTAACGAATCATATTTATTATTTAATAAATCTTTGGTAATCAGTCTTTCCATTTAACAAAAATTAAATCAATTCTTCACAGTAATTAAATCTATAAAAATAAAAAATAAAAAAATGATATTTCTCCCCATCTTGCCCCATGGGTGGGGTAAGACGGGGTACCCCCGTGGGCAAGATGGGGTACTTTTTATTAAAGTAATATAATTAATTTTTATTTGGTTGGCAGCGAGGGCACACATGTATGGCTTCATCGTCATCGTCTTCCACATTAGCACACGAGCAATGAGCCCATTCGCCACATATTTGACAATTTATCCAACCTTCTGTAGAATCTAAGTATAGATCATTACAATATAAACATGGTGTATTTTCTTTTTCGCTGTCTTCTTCTGATGATGATTTTCTCATTATTTTTTTTGACTTCTTTCCTATTGTTTTTACTTTTTTCTTTTCTTCCTCTCTTCTTTTTCTTTCTCTACTTCATTTCTCTTTTTCATAGCTTCTTTTAACTCGTTTTTATAAGGTGAGGATTTTATTATCGCAGTCTTTCCACGTCTTCTTGATGCACGAATCTGTTGTTTTGTCTTAGGCACAGGCATCAGTTGTTTTGGACTAATTAATGCAAAAGAAGTGTCTTTTTCTGGATCTGGGACTTTGTTATTCGGTTGATGGTCAGGCCAAAATGAGCAACCGGGCTGCGTATCATCTAAGTTATGTTTGGCCGGTTGTCCTGGTTGTGTATCTTCATTTTGACTGGTGTTTGTAGCAGGCTCTTCCCTTTCATGCAAGGGAATATCTGTTGTCATAGAAGCTATAAAATCAATTTCTGTAAAAACAGTGGGATTAAATGGCCAAATCTCACATTTTTTGAAACCGTTAATGGCGATTAACATAGTCGCTGCCTGAATAAAAGCCTTGCCAAATAATTCCGCCACTTGATGTGTAGTAACTATGAGCCCTGGATTAGAGCGAAGCCACGAAGATATTATCTGATCATAATATACGCTTAAAGATTTCATGAATACCACATCAAGTGGTTGAAGGCGATGTGTAGTGTGGGGTGGAAAGCACAATATTATAACTCCATTTGTTTTTGCTTCGTCAATTACTTCTATGTTCTTTGTGTGAGTGCAATGTCCATCCAGCAGCAATAAAACGGAATGTTCTTTAGATGCCCCGCTGAAGGCCACGAATTTCCTAAACCATTGTAAGAATAGCTCGGCTGTCATCCATCCAGAGTGATTACACACACCCCAAGCACCCAGTGAAGCATTTGTCATTAATTCTGGTTTCATTCTCTTGCGAGGAAACACTAACATTGGAGGCATGTAGTGTCCAGTCACGCTGAAACATATTTCGACTGTAATCGTTGTACCTCGTTCAGCAGAAACCAATGCACCAACTTGTTTCCGGCCTGTTTTTGCAATTATTTTGCATTTTATTTTTGGGACAATTGATACTCCGGTCTCATCACAATTATAGACACGATCAGCAGTTAGTTGATGTTTATCATAAATTTCGCCTAGTAATTTATAGAAATTTTCAACAGCAACTTTATTAAAACCGGAAGCTCTAGCAGCTGATGTGTTCTCGGGTTTCCTAATCGCCAAGTCCGGGTGACGTTTTAAAAATCCAAGTAGCCAATCTTTTCCAGCTTTACCTTTATCATCATTGAAAGGATGATTTTTCTTATTTTTTGTTCCTAGTTGGTACACTAAAGACTTTAGATCGACAGTCGTGAGCCCAAAAAGTCTACTTTCCATTTCTTTTAAATATTCAACCAGCTCAGCCTCTTCTTTATCTGAAAATATAGGAGATTTGGGCCCCAGAGGTACCTTGACTTTTTGAATGATATTTTTATTTTCACGAGCTTGTTTTATTTTTCTTTCTAATGTAGTCTGTGGGATCGAATATGTTTTCGCCGCTAGATAATAACCCATCTTTCCTTCTAATACCGCAGAAATGGCATTACGCATTGCTTCTTCTGACCACTGTCCTCGGTCTGTCTTTCGTTTATAGTTTCTAACCATCCTAGAACAATGACAAACTTTGATTCTTATTTGTATGTTCGTGGGGTAAGATGGGGTAACAGTCATTAATACATACCCCATCTTGCCCCTTCTCGTCTAACCAAAATCTTATCAACATATTCGATAAACACTGTTTACAGAAGTAAAAACAAAATCCTTACCTTATAACCAGCAAAATTTTGCTTCGGATTCACATACATTCACAGGGGAACTTATATAATTTAATATGAATGTCACAAGCGAAAGAATGTACTAAAAAAATAAGAAAATCGCAAAAATGATAATTTTTGGTATAAAATTTGACACGCACCAACCTGTTTAGCTGGCTCACCGGTCACTGTCCGCGACTAAGACAACACGTCTAACACGCATGCTTGATCGTGATTGGTGCGTTCAAATCACGTGATACAGGGGATACCCCTCTTGCCCCTCTACCCGTCTTATCCCACCTTCCCCCACTCTGAAATAAATACGCCGCGCGCAAGGGCCGCCTCGCACAACTCTGAGGATCTCCGACGCGTGTATATCAGCCGATTAGCAAATCTTCACTAATTTATCGCCGTTCGCTTCTTAAGGAAAGGCTCGTCTCAAATTCTCGTCGAGTATTTCCGTCGCTCGCGGATTATCGTCGTGAACAATTCCTGTAAAAGATTTGGTTAGTGTAAAATCGTGCTCGTGTATGAATAAAAAAGTTGTGTCGTTTAAACAAAATTGAGTTATTCAGCAAACGTATCCTTGCTCACGCGAACTCCTTTCCGCGTTCTCGCGCGCGAAAATCTCGCTCCACTTACTCCGCTCTCTCGCAACCATTCTATGTTACTTATTTACTTTATTTTATAATATTTTAATCTTTTTATAAAACTTTACTTATTTGACAGGTTTTTTATTTTTCTATTAAATGTATTCACTGCTTTTGCAGCGTGATTATTGTATCGCGTACTGGAATATATTTTCACAGTCATTAATAATTTTAACGCTTGCATGCGGTGATTGTAACACTTATCATTTGTATCAAACCATCCGGCATGCATTTTATTCGTTGCATACATACCTTCATTCGCAATCTTCTCAAGAATTTGTGTGGATGCCCAATGATGTTGCCACGTACGACTGAAGCTCATGAACTGTGTTTTGATTATATTTATAAAGAGGCTTGTTGGTCGAGTTAATTTTGTAACTGCTGGAGCATCCTCGTCTGCGTTGGGATATTCACGGTATTCAATGTATCTTTCATTTGGCGTTGCGTCCTCCATTAGCGTTTTCAACATTGTTGTACGACAATTCTCACAATTATTTTTCTCAATACATCGTCGTGCGACATACCCTGTAAAATATGTTATTGCATTATCATCATAATTATTGAGTATACTTACATTATTTATGTCCACATCATATTTCTCGAGAATGTCTGAATGTTTGTCAAGAAATTCTGTTACTAGATCGGCATCGTCAACATCGTCTTCAACATCATCAACAGCAACAACATTATTTGCACTCATACAATTTTCAACCGTCTTAATAATTTGATTCGGTTTATTAATAAGAGCTTCACTTTCAGAGCATTGCACATTGCCTTTATCGCTTGTCTGAATGTAACCAGTGGATAATATATGTTTAATTGATAGTCGGACCATTCTTGCAGTTGCATAAACCTGTTGCAAGTTCAAATTCTTCATTTTTACTTGCAAGTTCTTTATACACAGCAAGAATTGCTTGTGTCGTAATGATAAAACCTTTGAAACAAGGAACTTGATATATTCTGTCCGAAAATTTTGACCATCCTGAACACCACTGTACAAAGTTTAACAACAGATCTTCAATATCTAGATTTTTCCTTGATAATGATCGTTTTCCGCCGAATGTGACATTAAAACTGTAGGAGTTGCAAGCATCAATTACGCTGTTCATATGCTCTGCAAAATCAGCTGTCGCTTTCCATGTATTTGAATTTAATTCTTTTGAGTCACCGGCTATTTTAATTGCACTTGCGAATGTATGGCTAAATAATTGAAACGCTTTTTTTACATTCATTGCTTCAAAACAATTTGGATTAATGTGTGCCTTTGTAATATGGGACAATAAGTTAGAGCCTCCTTTTGTCGCATTATCAATGCTCTAGGTTTTCACAAAATCAGAATATGATGCAATTATTTCTCCTTTGCAATATATATTGCCATGCGTTCTAAGAAAACTCGCTAATCTTTTTACTAGATGCGGAAAATCGTATAAAGTATAATATTTTTTATTATTATATATAAAATATGGATTTTCTACATCAACGCCTAATTGATTATAAGTGGCTTGATTATTTGTACCTTGATCACATGTCAAAAGTTTCACATTAGCACCCGTGTCATTCAATTTATCTAGACACATCTCAACTAAGTGAATTATTTCATGTGATTTCATACATTTACCTGGAAGAAAATACGCCAATGGTTGTCGCCATGGATGACGTGCATTTAAGCTATCAAGGCAAAAGACAAAAACGCACTTTGTTCTTTCTGTTTGTCTGCCCAAAGGTACTAGATCAACAAGACCTTCTATTTCGTCTAATTTTGAGGAATATTCTTCATAGCTTTTAATAGACATCTCATCCCATCTCAAGGCATACACTCTTTCTTCCTCAAGAATTTGTGCAATTTTTTCTTTTAATTTTTGAAATATAATATCGCAAAATCCTGGTTTTATATCATATTCTTCTACCCATCTTCTAATTGTTTTGTCCAGGGAAATTGCAACCTGCTTTTTTTAAACGGCAAAATGCTGACGCTGCATAATAATATGATTGTTTTGAAAGTATTTTCTCTTCTTCAGTATATCGTGTACATACGTGGTATATGCAGTTGTAAATGTATCATTGTCTTTGCTACAGGATGCAGTTCTTGTTCATTTATTAAATTTTGTAGCACTTTTTATTTTCTTTCTTTTTATTTGAATTTTTACATTTACATGTTTGTGCCATCCTTTGAATTCGAAATTCTAAGCGCTTAATTTTTTGCCGCAAATTAAGATTCTCAATTTTCAATGCTTTGTTTTTTGCTTTTAGATCACTTTTTTCTTTATTATTTCTTGGAATGCTATCATCTTCGCATTCAACATTTCTTTCACTGCTATTACAATTCAATATCTTGATGTATGAGTGGTTCCAAATGTACCCATTCCATTCCTCTTCCGCAGATATTTCGAAATTTAAAGCTGCAGGCCTGTATGTCCGCAGGGCACACTCTTCAGATATTTGTTCCTCCATTATTAGATTTCCATCGTTGGGTGAAAGTGCTTCTGTAATATCTCTTTGCATTTCACCTACTTCAATATTTTCGTTTGCAGAATTTTCAACATTTTTGTTTGCAGAATTTGAGCCAGCGTTTTCATACGCAATTGGTACAGCATCCTTTCTTAATCGTCCTTTTGTTGCGTTTGTAAATGATGTAATAAAGAAATGATCTTCACACAATCCTAATTTTCTATTGGCAGACAATTTTTCCAAATTCGAATTCTCTGTAACAAAAGATACAACACATTATAAAAATTACGATTACACGTTTACTTCAAGCTGACATAGCAATTGGTATACCGAGTGTTTGGTAATTCGCACTCATTGTTTACAAAGCGCTAATTATAATGAAAAATTGAATGGGACAGTATATTTAGTATTGAGACAATGTGTTGAATATTTCCAAACTTCGTAATCTCTCTTCTTGTACTACTTCGTAATCTTGTAATTACAATTCTTTAGCACCAGAGCGTTACATATTATTTTTATAATAGAAACCCGATATCTTGATACAGAAGGTTTATCTATATATAACATACATATATCCAGATTTCCCTTTCTTAATATGTCAATATACAGGGTGTCCGATAATTCGAGGATCACCTCTCGTGTGTATGTAGAGCATTTTAAACTAACAAGGAGAAGTCGTCAACTGGGAAACGCAAATCTGAACCAAACATTTACAGTTTGTAAGGGGGGGGGGTCCTCTTAAGTACATACCTAAAATATTAGGCGTAGATGGCCAGCCATTCAATAATAATTAATTAATAAAAAAAACATTTTCTATGTCGGGCGTGTCGGCTATAACCAATTCGATAAAGTACTATTTCGTAGTAGCGCGTGGCAGTGCACGTAAGATGTCTGCTTGTCACGGCGCTGACCCGAGTTCGAATCTCGCTGCTGTCGTTTTATTTTTTAATTTTTATTTTATGAAATAATAAAATAGCAAATAATATGTATTTAATTTGGGAGCAGAAAAGGCATTAAAAAATTAATAAAATAATGACAATTATTGCATAGAAATATATCTGTATTGCGTATCCATGTATTGCATCTTGCATCCTTCTGCATTGGAAATTTGAACAGCCGTTTTCCATGCGAAAATCTCCCATTCTTGCATGCTTTGTACACGCACTTATCATAATGACTATCTACAGGGCACTGACTCGACATAGTGATTCTTTATTGTAATGCAAAACGAAAAAATAAAATAAAAAAAAACTTAAAAGTAGAAATAAAAAAGAAATACAACACGTGATAAAAAATAAAGAAATTACACAACCAACACAATAAAAGCATACACGCACGTACGTGTACACGCAAAAATATTCACATATAATGTGTCGTGTTCTATAAAAGAAACGATAACACGTATTGCAAAATACACAGATCTTACAGATCGTTAACAAATTATAAATTTATAACAATAAAAGAGATCTGTTATGCACAGATAATGAAGCACCACAGAATAGAACGTTACTTATAAAGCTCGCTACGCTGACTGATTATTGTCAGCGTGTTGTCGCGCGTAATTTGTTTCATAGCATCAAATAGCCGCGAAATCACGACACTTTGAAACGTAATTCTTTTATATATTAATAAAGGATTAAAGAATTTGTTTATTGTTAATGTAAAGTTATTTTGTATGTCATCATACAAAGAATTATAGTTTCACAAACTGGTTTATCTATCTTTTTGTTATTATTTTCAAAATTAAACACATGACTACATAAAAAATGATTACATAAAATTAATCATCCGAATTATCGACTTCATCAAGACATGAGTCAGGATGATATTTATCATAAAAACACGAAAAACATAATGTAATACAACATCTAGCACATTGGATGCTGTATTGTGCCGTATACGTGTGAGTCATCTTATTGAAACTTTATTTTTTACCAGAAAACTGTTCACAGCATCCGATACGCTAGATATTGTATTACATTATGTTTTTCATGTCTAACACTAACACGCAAATGCATCAAAGTAAGATATCATTCGTATTGAGATGTATATATATTTCGAATTAATTATTTGAAAAATATATAAAATAAAATATTAATAATATGAGAGTTGCAAGCATTTATGAAATACAGATATAATTATTTTAAATAAAAAAAAAGGTTTTATTAAAGATGAGACGGGGCCGACGGGGAATGGAAGGGGACATGAGCTTTACGATATAAAATCAACGCTAGCTCGCCTCATGCCTTCCGCCGCGTGGTCTGCCATCGTTGGTGAGACAAAGGCAGAACGATAGATTATCGGCTCTTGTCTAACTCTCATGTCCATCTTATGTGAATAGTTCGGACATGAACCATAGCTCGGACACGAACGATGTATCGTTATCGAGCGTAACAGATGTAGTTGACGTCCACTTTGTCAGGCGGCGCATTAGGACAATGTGCTCGTTAAAGCGAGGTGGCCGCTCTCAGGTTTCTCTCTGATACATATAAAATTTGTACATCGTAAATTAGGCAGATCCCTTTTTTCGATGCCACAATTTCGTTCCTAACGAGTAGCCTTTTGTAGCTACTTTCGAATTGTGTTTTGGTGTTAGAGTTATTATTAAAACCTCCTCTGCTATGTAGCGCAAAAAAATGTTTCAAGATGGTCCTGATTAATTTTGTATGTCAACAAATACGTAAGCTCTTTTTCTCTCAGAACATTAAAAAGTTCAAGCATATTTATTAAACATACAATGAAGCCAAGAAAGCCAGTTTTACTGTTATCCTGCAAAATTGACATATTTTTAGAATCTTGCAAATCTTTAATATATTCAATAATAAATCAGAAAGGCACTGAAGTCCAAATACAAAATCAGTATAAAAAGGGGACTAATAAAAGCCAGCGCGCGGATATGATGCGTAACAATTTTATTTCTAAATTATTCTTTAAACGTTTCGGTCCTTTCTTTGGACCATCCTTAGTATTTATATTAATTAATGGTGAAATTCACATGTCAATGACCGCATCCTCATCATACATTCCCGATAAGTCTTCCCAGCAAGCGGGGCCGAGATGCATGACGAGGCGCGAACGTTCTAACCTCCGCAAATAAACAAACGATACTGACCGTTGTCCCCCAGACAGGTCTTATATAAGGGACACGTCAGTGCATAAGCGGAGTGGGGAAAGAAGGGCGTCTCGAGTTACAGCCCTGGTGGGCCAACTAGACAAACTATAGACAGAAATTAGACATAATCTTGACTTGTTTTAGATGCGTCCTGGACGTCAAACACGTCCACTAGTCTCATTTTTAGACTTCCTTGTCTAATAAAAATAAAATCTAGACGGTTTCTGCCCAGTGCTGGATAACCTGGACTGAATTTGGCTATAATCTAGACACACTATGTTTTTCGATAACTTCTGACAAAATCTAGACGGACTGCCTATTCCAGAGCTGGACGTTTTGTGTTGGTTCCGGACTATATCTGGACGTTTACACGTCAAACATCTGTCTAGTTAAGTCTACTCAATTAAGAATTTGTCCGGAATATATCTAGTATTTGTCAAGTACGTCGAAACCTTGTCTAGTTGGCCCGCCAGAAAAGACTTTTTAAATCTCGTTTAAGCGCTCTACAATCGTTGTGTACGTATTGTGTAAACTTCTGTGTTTGTTTGTCGGTTAAGGCTATTCTTCTGGCGCTTGATAAACAGCATTTCCAACATTAATCTTTTATTTAAATTAATTTCTTCATCCAAGATCTCAACTTTCTATAATTCAAGTTAATGATTTAGCAATCTATGATCTGTGTCAAGGACTGTTGCGAAGTGTTTTTACCAATATGACTGCGATGCTCCGAGGTACGTGTTTTTAATAGCCTGCCCATTTGGCCAACATAAGACGCATCGCAGTCGTTACAAGATATTTTATAAGCAACGTTTTTTCGCGAGTTATTTGGAAGGGGATCTTGGTGTACCTTAATATACGAGCGTAGTTTATTTATGCCAGTGTATGATAACAATTATATTTTGATCCCGGACTACTTATCTAAATTGTTCCGAAATTCCCGGGACGTACGGAATATTAAAAAACGTGGGGCAATCCGTGGTGTTATCGGTAGTAATACCTCGCTCACCCTTCACCTTTTCATTCTTACTGTTGAATAGTGTTTTTAATCTAGAGTGGAGGATTTGAAATATGAACGATAATAGATAACTGTTGTCGAGTAAAGTTTTCATCACAAATTCGAAATTTTTTTGTTGAAACCTTGGATAGGACACAATACTGCTCTGTCAATTAGGCACATGATGGTGCCCATTTTATAGCAGAGAGGGTGTTGAAATTCATAATTGAGGTATCTACTCGGAAAAGTAGGTTTATGATACCAATCGAATTCGATGAAACTGTCTTTGATAATGATAGTAAGGTCTAGAAAATTTAGATGGTTGTTGATGCCCTCCTCCAATGTAAACTGTAATCTTGAATGAGTGGAGTTGAAGAAATTAAGTAAATTCCAACATAGAAGACCGAATTGCCAACGCGACGTCATCCACGTATCGAAAATAGAATGGTATATTGAATGGAAGAGTCTCAATCACCCTACTCTCCAAATCTTGCAGTTTGATGTCCGCAACAATTGGTGACAAAGGAGAGCTCATGGGTGTGCCAAAGGTTTGTTGATAGTATATGTTATTGAAAGAGAAAAATGTAGAATTGATGACAAAACGGACTGCACATAAGAATTCATTTCGCGGAATCGAAGAATTCATATCGACGAAATTACGCGAACGTTAATTATCGGTATGCGCCACGGGCGGGCTAGCTCGCCTAACGGCAGAGGGGCAGGGTGTTGGTTGACGGAATGCGAAATTTTGCAAGCGGCGACCAATATAGTAGGCACTAAAAAAACGGACGAAAAATACTGACGGCAACGCAACCAAAAAAAAAAAATAAATAAGATAAATAAAGCCGGGTTTATTACAAAATAAAATTGAATTAGATTAAAAGGGATCGTAAGAGCAGATGAAAAATAATATAATTCAAATACAGATGTGAATAATTAAAATCAAAGAATCAGAGATAATTATTAATAACCAGTTGCAGAAAGATAAAGTTCAATTAAAGATAGACCAAATAACAGAAAGAAGCGGTGATAGTTAATAGTACATGGCTAGTGAATAAGGCCCACCCAATAATTGAGGTCGAATGAAGCGGCAAAGGAAGGTATTATCTAGGAAAGACGGCAATCAAAGATATTGTAATCTCGGAATCAGAAGAGTGACGAACAGAGTTAATTATATTAACTGACCTTAAACCCGACTCAGAATACGTGAATAAAATTCCAACATAATCATATAGAACAATAATATCCGCGAGACAAAACGAATTATGAACGAACCGTAATTATTCACACTCGCCGCGCCCGGCGTTAGCGATTCGCATACGAGACTAGATGTTCGATCCGACGGATCAAAGTCTCTCACAACGACTTAATCATACGTCGGATATTTCCCGACGGCAAAGTATAACGACGATTTTCGGTTTTTACGGCCTCGCCGGCCGCTTTAGATCGCAGCGAAGTCTCGATGCTGACGCGAACAATAAACGAAATCAACACGCCGACACCGGCGATCATTACACGCGACGCAACATTCTCTCACACATTCGTTTCGAATTTGTCGATCGCAACGACTCGTCTCTCTACGGCGACGCACACTCACTCTCGCGCGTACACACGACATACATTCGACATGCTATCACGACGCTTAATTACGTACAACGAAATAATCGTAACGCGAATCTCCAGAGAGACGATACTTCTTTAGTGCGATCAAGAAATGTCAACAATACATACACTACACGAGGCCTGTGCTCTGCAGGCTCCGGGGATCGAGATCACTTGTCGTCGTGGCTGCAGCACTAAGAACTTTAATAATTGCGGGACATAGCCCTGACACCAAAAATCACTAAAATTACAACGACGACGTCAGAATGACGCGATCCCGGACGCGATCGTACGTGGCTTATTTTGTGGAGGGCAACCTCACCGGCAGCTCGTTCCTCTCAGACACAGCAAAGCGGCAACGGCTCGTCCTTCTCAGAAACTGTGTACGAAACGGCAATCCGTTAGCGGTAGGCCGAGGTCCTCTCTAGCACACAGATCGCGACAGGCTGCTTCCCGGATTCTCTCGATCCAGGATCGATGGCTCTGGGCCTTCCCCAATGCTGCGCACGCGGGGTGCATGTTATCGCGGCCAATCACGCGACGGCACGCGACGGCATGCGACAACGCCGGTAAGCGACAATTCCAAGGTCGTGTCGGGGGCGCAGGTACCCGCGGTATCGCCGAATATAATCGTAAGGCCCGTTCGACAGGGCCATTGCAGAGTTTCCACCGCTGACTTCTCTCCGGTAGAATGCCACGGGCCTTGCCTCTGCTTTCTCTTTCTTGCTCGGGCTCCGTGCTCTCCTCTCTAGACTCGTACTCGCCCCTCTGCCGTGCTCTCCGTGGAATTTTGCCTTTAGCCGTGCCTCTAATTTTCTCCCCTGCCTCGATCGCCTCCGTACTCATTCGCTCATAAAAAAATAAAGATAAAAAATCTATAACGCTTGAACGAAAAGATCAATAACAGACGCCTCTCTGGAGACTGCGGCACGGTTCTCGTTATTTTTCGCCTGCCGCGATTAGGGAGGAACTCGGCGGACGCGTACGGGACGGCAACGTCACACCCCCCACTCCCAACAGAAACCGTGCCGGCGACGATCACCCCCCACAACCACCCGTCCGATTCCCGAGTTTCGGTTCGGGCGTCGGAGAGTGTTCGCAGCCTCCAGAGCAAAGGCCCACACACAAAACGGACAGCGACAACCACTCCGGCGACACTACGACGGACGTAATGCTTCCCTGACCTTTCTTTAGACGAACTCAGGTCTTTCGAGAGTCGCCGGGTTCCCGAAGATAACACAGTATCGACAGTAATCAATATTCGCTAACGGCGTAAGGCGTAGGGGTAGAGGGTAATTGCAGCTCACAAATCAAAGTTACTACGGCTTTTATTGTCCGTTGGTCATTACAAATTTTGGGGGATCTCGCGTAAAGAGAAAGACCGCAAAATAGCACAAGAAAAAAAACGAGGGCGTACTATGACGCGAACGTGCCAGGTCGTATTTGAAAAATAAAACAATGAAGGAGTACTGTCACGCAGGCGGTAATACACAAAAAAAGAACGAGATCGATAAAGAAAAATAAATAACGCAACATCGGACGATCGGCTCTTCCTTCGCCCCCCTACCCCCAAAAGAAACAACAAAACAATGAGGTTTTCCTCTGGTCGGCGCTTAGTGAGGCCGGATCGTACGCCCGCGCGGCGGTGGTGATCCTGCTTCGTGACCTCGACCGGGTCTATATGGGCCTTGGGCTTGCCAGGCCACCTGGCAGAGCGGGCAGTCCCGTACAGTGGTGCCGTATCGTCCGCAGCGATAGCAGAAAGATACCCGGCGTGGTTGGGTACAGCGGCTATATAGATGGTCCGCCTCATGCAATTCCCCGGCCCACACTTACACGTCGTCGAGACCTCGTGTGCGGACCGAATCCTGCCTCCATCCCATTTCTGACACCAAATGTAGGATCCGTGAAAAAAAGTCGGGCCTTCAGGTGACTGGACCGGGACTCGAACCCGGGACCTTTCGCTTGCCGGGCGACTGCTCTACCAACTAAGCTACCCAGGCTCTTCTAGCCTAACCCTTCCACGGATGCCTATTCCTACTATGATGGAGGAGTCCCGATCCCACACTCGGCCATCCTAGAACGACATTCGACCTCGAATGTCACAGCTGTGCGTGTCACCGGGCGCTCAAGCCTCATGCAATTCCCCGGCCTACACTCACACGTCGTCGAGACCTCGCGTGCGGACCGAATCCTGCCTCCATCCCGGACGAGCCCCCAAATGTAGGATCCGTGAAAAATAGTCGGTCCTTCAGGTGAAATTAGCGCCGCTACATCTCAACAGGTCTGCATCACCACTACATTACATCTCATAATATTTGATAACTAAAAATTTGGCCTCACGTTGGGCGCCAAATTTTTGCGACGACTTTTCCCTTCGTTCTGAATGGACTTTATCGCCGTCCCGATCTCGCAGCCGCGCGGGTCTTTATTTCGTGCGCCAACGACGGGGAGTCGAGGCGTTGTACGCGAGAGACGTGCGGGAAAGTCGCCGACTAAAAGGGCGGAAGGATCAAGGGAGATAATAACGCGCCGAAAAGGAACGGGATGCTGGGAGTTCCGCGCGTACCGTGCCGAAAACCGAGTATCTCACGCGGAAACCAAAATTTTGGCGCCCAACGTGGAGCCACGTTGAATAATTAACGGGGAGTGCAAGAGGCATTTAATTTATTGAAAGATTTATTGCGTTCGTGAAAATTTAAAATTTGTCATTACGAAACGTTCGGTGTTACTTGCGTGTATTGTTGACGTCTCTTTGTTCGTTCGCGTTAACGTCCTTTTCTTTGCTTCGCTTTGTTTGTTTTTTTTCTTGTCGTTCGCAGCCTCGACCAATTTGCTTTATTATTTTCGTTGTTCGAGTATAAGCGCGCGTGATATATATTTCCGAGAAGGTCGCAACCTAACGTATGAGTCAAATCGATCCCGAAGACGAGTGGATTTTCGTTTTGAATAGAAATCAGTTAATCGAAGAATTAAATCGGCGCGAGCTTTCGATCGACGGAAGCTATTCAATCTTGACGGCTCGGTTATAGCGTAACGCATGGGAAAACCGACGCGAATTTCGATTACCGTTCGCGAACGGAGAGATGTCGGACGACGAATTTTTGTTACCCCCGCAGGGGGAAAACGTCCGCCCGGATAGTCCGATGCCGCGCACCAGCTCGCGTAGATTATCACGATCGGCCGGTACACCTTCGTCACCCGTTATATCGCGCTCGCCCGGACATAATATGTCGCGCGATTCGCCGGGAAACTCCGCTATGACCGCGTATAACGTAATGCGGAAGTGGAACTTAAAGTTTTCGGGGGCGCGGGGAGAGGATGCCGAGACGTTTTTGCTGCGCATAGAGGAGGGTCGCGATTTAGTTCCGGTATCGGATGAGGACATTCTTCGTTGTCTGCCGTTCTTTTTGACGGGGATAGCGTTACATTGGTTTCGCGGAAGGCGCGAGCGGCTGTCTACGTGGTCGGCTTTTAAAATCGCGTGGCGTACGCGCTTCGGAGATCCCGATTTTCAGCTCGCGCTTCGAGACGAGATTATGCGACGTACGCAAGGGGAACACGAGTTCGTCGCGGATTATTTAACCTGTTTAAGGGCAATGTTCGACCGCGATTATCGCCGCCATAGAGCGAGGCAGAACAAATCAGCTACGCGTCTCGCAATATGTTGCCGCGTCTACAAATTGCCGTACGTTGAGATGAAGTCGAGGATCTTGAGGCGTTAGAATACGTCGCGACGCGCATAGAGGGAAGCCATCAAATGGCACAACGTTATCGTGCCCCGCCGACGCCGGAAAAGTCTTTGTTTCCCGATTTAGCTTACCGGACGCCGAGTAATAGTAATCGACACGCGTCTAAACCGGATACTCTCGCCGCATTGAATACATCGTCCGCGAGCTCCGCGGATTCAGGATCAGGATCGCGCAAGAAAAAGCGGCGTAAGGATCGCGTCGCGAAAACGTCGACCGACGCAGTCGCTGCCGCTTCAACATCATCGCCGACTAATACCGCGAGAGCGGGAGCAAGAACTTTGCGCGTATCTGCAGCTAAATGCTGGAATTGTGACGGCATAGGACATCTTTCGCGAGATTGTGAGGCAGCGCCACGGATGCACTGTTATCGTTGCGGTCGCGCAGAAGTGACGTTACGTTCGTGTCCTGACTGTTCAGAAAAAGAGTAAAGGAGTCGACTAGTGAGGGGGATCCGACTCCTGTTCCCAATCCACCACCCCTTCGCATTGTTCCGTGTGCCAGTAAATTTTCGTATAGTGCTTTTGGTTGTCGTGATGCGTCGTCGTTATTGTTTGTTAATGTTGGAATTTCGGGACGAGAGATCCTCGCCTTAGTAGACTCAGGATCGAGTCGGACGTTTTTGGGGCCGTCAGCGGTCGAATTTGTGAAAGAGTTGCGGTTAAATTTTAAAAGTGCCGACGGGAGGCGCGTGACAACCGCCACGGGGCAAACCACGCGAATTCGGGGAGAGATCGAATTGCCGCTCACGTTGCGCCATCGAACGAAGTCCTTGCGGGTATATGCGCTACCGACGTTAGCATTACCGTGTATAATCGGTGTAGATTTCTTGTCGTTGTTTGGGATCGGTGTAAATTTCGCGACAAGAAGGTGGCATTTTTCGGATAGTCCTATCACCGAATATGAGTTTGACGCAAGATCCGGAGACCCGTCGCTTCGCGTAAACGCTTCGGAGAGCGTGAGTATCGAGCCGAGAGGGACGGTCGCGAGTACGGGGAAGACCCCGCCGCCCGCGGATCCCGCGCCTAAGATCGCTTCGACCACGTTTTCGCCTGACGTCGCGAAACAAAAACGAACTCGAATTAAAGCCTCGCGTAAAAATCTACCGATCTGTTGCGGTTTGGTGGAAATATCGCCTTTGGAAGAACAACCATTAGCCGAATTTCTCGAATCCGAAATCGCCGAGAATACGGGCAAACCCGGCGTGACAAATTTAACGCAGCATAGAATCGACGTCGGAAACCACGCGTCTATTAAACAGCGTTATTATCCGGTGTCGCCGAAAATTCAGGAAGCGATTTACGCGGAGATAGATAGAATGCTGGAGGCGGACGTTATCGAGCCTTCAAAGAACGAGTGGTCAAATCCGATCGTTATGATTAAGAAGCCGAATGGCACGCACCGCTTTTATCTCGACTGTCGTAAATTAAATAACGTCCAAGAAAGACGCATATCCGTTGCCGCGTTACATGAACGCGATTTTAGACAAATTACGGGCCGTTCGGTATATTTCGACTATCGATCTGAGTCAAGCATATTTCCAAATACCGTTGGAAAGTAATAGTCGCGAATTAACAGCATTTACGGTCTCCGGTAAGGGATTATTTCATTTCAATAGAATGCCGTATGGTCTCACCGGAGCGCCCGCGACATTTCAGCGTTTACTTGATCGTTTAATTGGACCCGAAATGGAACCTCACGCTTTCGCTTATTTGGACGATATCGTTATCGTCACGCGATCGTTCGAAGAGCATCTCATTTGGTTAAAATGCGTACTTGATAAAATCAAAGAAGCCGATCTTACCATTAACCCGGAAAAGAGCAAATTTTGTCGTTCGCAAGTTAAGTATCTCGGATTTTTAGTCCAGCAGGAAGGTTTAAGAGTCGATCCCGATAAAACCGCGCCGATTATCGAGTATCCGCCGCCAAAGAATATCAAGCAATTAAGACGCTTTATCGGAATGGCGTCATGGTATCGCCGATTTATACCGCAGTGCGCTACAAAATTAGAGCCATTAACGCGTCTCCTCTGGAAAAACTACTCTTGGGAGTGGGGGGATGAACAAAAATCGGCGTTTGAAACAGTAAAATCGTGCATAACGGAACCGCCTACGTTATCATGTCCGAAGTTCGAGCTATCGTTCACGCTTCAGACGGACGCGAGTTCGGTCGGATTAGGCGCCGTGTTAACACAAGAATCGGAAGGCGTCGAACACGTTATTGCTTTCGCGACCCGCACATTATCGGAGGCTGAAAAGAGATACTCGGCTACCGAACAAGAATGTCTCGCGGTCGTATGGGCGATTCGTAAATTCAGACCTCGAGGGCTATAAATTCCGAGTAATTACCGATCACAGCAGCTTACGGTGGTTGCATAATTTAAAAAATCCGACAGGTCGATTAGCGAGATGGGCTCTCGAGTTATTAGAATACGATTATGAAATCGAGCACCGAAAAGGAGCATTACATCACGTTCCGGATGCGCTATCACGCATGTACGAATCCGCCGAGGAATTGTGCGCCGTCGTGATTACGGCGAATGGTATGACGCACGCGTAAGGAATGTCGAGACAGAGCCGCGTAAATACCCGGGGTGGAAAATAGAAGACAACCAGCTGTATTTTCGAAAGCCGAATCCGGTAGTATCGCAAGTTGTGGACGATTTAGAACAATGGAAGTTGGTGCTTCCGAAAGATTCGCGTCTAGCGGTTATTCGGGAAAATCACGATACCCCTCAAGCAGGTCACGGTGGTGTGGAAAAAACTTACCGACGCGTTGCGGTGAGATATTATTGGCCGCGTATGTTTCGAGATATCGCGAGTTACATACGCCGTTGTGATACTTGTCAACGAACGAAGATCGAGCAAAACGTTCCGGTCGGTTTAATGGGACGACGTACGGTAAACACGCCGTGGTCAGTCGTTGCCGCGGATATCACGGGTCCTTTTCCCGCTACTCGCAATGGATTCGCGTATTTGTTGATAATCCAAGATCTTTTTACCAAGTGGATCGAGTGTTGTCTATTACGCAAGGCGAATGGTAAAAGGATCAGAGAGGCTATCGCGGACTTGATTATAAACCGCTGAGGAATGCCGCGAGTATTACTAACGGATAACGGCACAGAATTTGTTAATCGGGATTTGAGGCTTTCGCGGAAGAGTTTGGTATCGCTCGCGTGACAGTACCGCCCTATCATCCTCAAGCGAACCCCGTCGAGCGTGTAAATCGTGTCGTGAAAACAGTGATGACCGCGTTTCTCGAACACGATCACAGGGACTGGGACTTGCATTTGGCCAAATTCAGATTCGCGTACAATACCGCGTTCCATACGTCCTTACAGGCGACGCCTGCCTTTTTAAATCTCGGACGGGAACCAACCCCGGCGAATTTGAGGCTAGACCCGATCCCGAGTTAGAGGTTGCCGATGCAGATACCGCGAGATGGAAAGAGCGCATGGAGCGTATTCAGGCTTTGCGAGACTGGGTGATCGAAAACTTAGACCGGCGCACCAAAGACAGGCGCATTACTATAATCAACATCGACGCGATCGACGTTTTGTTATCGGCGATAGAGTCCTCAAACGACAGCATGTATTGTCGTCCGCTGCGCATGCCATATCAGCGAAATTAGCAACTAAGTATCACGGACCGTTCATCGTCACGAAAATTTTATCACCGGCCAAAACAGCCGTGCCCCGTGATCATTCGAGTCATACGAAACGACATGTTGCCAAACTTGCGATCCATCCACTTAGAGAAGTGCGGTATTATGATCTCTCTGGTAAGTTCACCCGGAGCACCCGGCCTATTAAGATAGACGGTCCACTGCCGATTCATAGTGTTACGCTCCTGCTTTTTTATGTCAGCGACAGCCTCCTTAGTCCACTCGTTTCCTCTTTTTAGATCGGTGACGCGATCGTAGACTCTTCTCCTCATTGCCACCTCCAAAGTCCAAGGAGGCATGCGGGCAAGGAGGGTAGCAACATCGAAGGATACCGTGCGATAACCCGAGATAACCCTTACAGCTGTTGTTCTTTGCAGCCTAGTGATTGGTTGCAGAGACTTAGATGCAGCGGACGAGAAAGCATCGTTCCATACTGGGGCCGCATACGTCACTACCGAGGTCAGAACGCTGGCGTATAAGCGTCTCTTCTCCTCATAAGTGCCTCGCAAATTCGGCATGAGGCGGAAAAGAGCCCGGGACACCTTAGCCGCCTTATTCTCCACATACCTAAAGTGGTCGATAAACGACCATTCGCTGTTGATAATAATCCCGAGATATTTCATAGATGTCGTGGTGGAGATGTACGTGTTGTCGACATATATCCGCGGCATTGAGCGAGGCCTATTCCTTTTGCCGTGAAAGAAAACAGCCTCCGTCTTTTCGGCCGTCACCTGCAAACCCAATCTCTTTATGCAGCGCATAACACGAGCCGCCATTATGTTGGCACGTAATGCTGCATCAAAGGCCCCAGCCGCAGTAGCCACGATTAGAGTATCATCAGCGTAGCAAACTGTGCAACAGCCTTCCTCCTGCTCGAGACCCGCGCGAGACCACGTTTGCTGTTTCACGAGTTTCATCGATACGCTTATTAACAGAGCCCTTGTTAATATTGCCACTTTTTTTATTTACCAGGCCGCCAGGCTTTGGTAAAGCCACATCTCCTTCAGAGCCTACAGGTTCAGCCTATGATATCCCTGAATCCGTGCACCAGTCTAGATCACGAGTCATGTAGTCCAAATCACTGGAGCAATCGGGAGTGCACCCCAACTGAAGTTTTTTAGTAACTGGTAACCTATTACTATGAGCCTTAACTAATGATACAGGGTCTTTTTGTCCTTGCACTGGAAGTAAGCCGCCATCTTTGAGAGCCCTCACTTCCTCCCTGAGGTCTATGATGGCACTCTGTAAGTCATCGATTTCCTTTTGCATCTTAGATTCCTTTGTCTTTGATGCTTTTAGCTCTTCCATGAGTTCTTGGTTTCTTTGTCTCAAATGGGGCACATCACCTAAAGTTTCGAGTTTCTCGACAAGAGCCCTAATTATCTCCTTAGCAAAGGACAAGTAAGACTTCATCTTACCGCTATACCGGCCCGATAAATTGGTGCTATTAGCACGCATGCTATCCACCTCAAAAACGTAGTCCAGTCCCCTAGAACCAAGGTTGGAGGCTCCCATACCAAGGAGATCCTCTCTTGAGAATCTACCGTTATGCATGTTGTCATCAAAGATACATTTGTTCGCTCTGTCAGCTAGGTTAGAACTGCTGAAAGCCTTGCGGATAGGCTTCCCTTCCTGTTTTGCCTTCGTTTTCTTCGTGTACTTCTTTTTTATTCTCTTTAGTACTACAAAGTCCTCGTCACTGGAATTGTCCACCACGATTGTCTCCAATACTTCCTTATTGGGACTCTTAGCAGCACCAATATCATCGCCAGCGGTTATTAGAGAGGATGCCTTGTTGTCTTCGGCGCAGACCTTTCCGCTTCACAAGGTCATAGATTCGTTGATTGAGATAGCACACTCCAGGTTATCCTGAAAGACATTGCCACTATCCAGAGCCGTGTCGGATTCATCGTCCAGAATCCTGATTTTCCTTGCTCTGGAGACCTGAGTACCAATCGCTTCGTCTTCATTATCTTCGACATTTTCTGAAGACGAGTGCGCCTTGCGCTTAGCGTCACCAGGCATCTCACATTCCATCTTGTCATCCACTGCGGTCAATATCTCTGAAAGAGAGGCCAACGATTCCTCAAAAGTTTTTGTTTTCTTTGCTAGGCCTTCAGTGAGGCCAGTGTCAAAGTCAACTTCGATTTTTTCCGCGGTAGCAATAGCAGCTGAGGCGCCCGCAAGCAACGCCTCAGTTGCACCCTCGTCTGATGACGATGCTGCAGCGTCGGGCACGCCACAGCACCGGTCACTGGAGGCTCCGAGCTCCCCCTGAGAGGGTAAGTTTATATTGTCCTTGTTCATTTCCATGTTAGCATAATTTGGATTTGTTATTCGGGGTTTCCCTCCCCTAGAACGGCTGGCTTCGCCACGCCTACGAGCCCGTTCCGCCCGAGATGGACAAACGTCCGAGGATATGGGGTCTTGTATCCTACAAGATTGACTAGTGACCAGACTGTCCAAGGTCACAGACGCTGCTTCATCGATCTTTAAGATAACAGTCTTTTTGGCAGCAATCTCAGTGTAAATTTTCTTAATTGTAGACTGCGAGCGTTGTATTTCTGCAGTCAAAGCATCCTTGTCTATCCAGCTGAAGGATGCATCCAACATAGCAGCCGACAAAGAGACATTGGTAAGTGAAACCTCAGAGTTAAGAGGTATTGTCTCTGCGGGAGCAACAACCAAAGGTGGTGCAATTGAGCAAGAGCCGACAGATTTTCCAATAAAAGAGACCTGCGGAGAGGGGGAAGAGGAGGAGGAAGTTACCGCCCTCAAAACACTAACCTCCCCCGATAAGGCTTGGAATTGCTCTTTAATTTCTATCAGCCGTGACCATAAATAGGAGCGAGAACACTCCGAACGATCCGCAAAACGGGCCATCGCGACAACACATGCCATTGTCAATCTGATTCCACAGGAAGTGCTCCGCAAGTTGTTCGGCAGACAAGACTCCTCAAGTAGGGCCAAGGTACCGAGGGCCCTCTCGCACAAATGAGAGACAGTGGTATCGCTGTCCATCAGGTCCAAAAGAAAATCTTCGATATCCGGTATATCCTCCATGTTGCCAGACATCGATTTTAATTTACGCAAATTATTGAGAACTTAAAGTTTTTAAGAATCTAATAGATCATCAAATGTTTCCCAAGTATAAAGATACTAATAAGAAAGAAATTTAATAAACAATGATCAGGCAGCTTGGTTGACAGAATTCTACCGCAGCCCTGTTGCGTAGCAACAGGCGGGGATCTCCGGAGCTACAGCCGAAGCTTCTTCAAGCTCGCAAGCAGCGCTAGATCAGCTGTATAATTAATAAATTAGCAAGAATCGAGACCCGTTAATAGTTTGATTGCTCGATCCGATAAACCATTAGACTTTTAAATATAAACCACCAATAGTTCTAATTATAAACCACCAATAGTTCTAAAGTTTTTAAATAAGTCCACATTATGCAAGAATAATAATTGACAATTAATAACAATTCCCTATTCCCTATAGGCTGATTGTCAAGGATCCATAAAACAGAGGATCACCGTTAATCGTTGATATGTTCAACGAAAAGGGACCTCCGGAGCGAGAGCACAGCTTCTCAGCTCATGGATCCTTCCTTAGTTGTTATTTAATATATTAAATTAAATTAAACAAAGCCAGGCACACCAAAGTGTCCTATACAGACACAACGTGTGCAAAATTAAGTGCATGTTAATATGCTCATCAACTAATTAATTAAGAATAAATTCTACAACTAAACGATCAACCAGCACAAACAAAAGATAAGTTATCAATGTTATTTGAACAAAGTCATTAATTTCACGCGAAAAACTCGTATATTGTCAGTTGTAAAGTTTACTTACCGTTAGTAAGTCCAGAAATGATGCTATAGGATATACATGTGAATAGACCATAATCAATAGTGGTACAAAATTTTTACATACGATAATAATAATTATCATTAAATGATTTCAAACAAACAGAAATCACGAATATATAGTAATGATGACATAGGGTAAATAAGAACAGACAACCAGAACATCACAGTTAGTAATAACTAATAGTTATCACTGTAAATATTTAGTTTAATGTAGTTTGTTATTCCACAAAAAGTTCAAGTTGAAACCACAGACACGTCAGAAACATACGCGCAAAGATAACAGCCAGAAAATACGCGATGCTTGAGAAGAGATATTCTGCAATTTGTTAATTCGATAATGTCCTCGACAAAACTTAATAAAGGCCAAAAGATCACAAAAGTTCCAAAATACAATCAAAGTTTGCAACAGAGATAATTGCATAAAGAGAAAACAAATACAAGCTAATTTATAACGATAGATCCACGAGGGAGCATAATCTGATTAATAGCTTTCCGATATTATTCACGAAAACTATAGATAACTCAATAGTCCTCCAGTAGTGATTATAGTGAGATTAATCAAGTAACAGAATTCACATAGCAAATAGAATCGAAATAACCCTTATAACATATACATCGTCTTATAATTATGCAACATTAGGTCGCAAAATCAAAGAATATATTTAACTATACCTAAGAAAAATTATATAAGTTCATGAAAACAAACAATATTTCAGATATGAATAATATATACATCGTCTATAATTATGCAACATTAAGCCGCAAAATCAAGGAATATGTCTAACTATACCTAAAACAAAATATAAGTCCACAAGGTAGACAATATTTCAAATGAATAAAATATTGTAGATTAGATTATAATATCACATTCACTAAATAAATCAGTTTTAACTGTCAAAGTCCACAATTACAGCGAAAGAATAAATCTTAGGCTTTCAGAGAATAGATATTTAACAGCCATAAATTTCATATGGAGAACAAATTCTTATGAATATTACTTATAATATATACATCGTCTTATAATTATGCATCATTAAACCGCAAAATCAAGGAATATATCTAACTATACCTAAGACAATATATAAAACCACGAAATAAACAATATTTCAAATATGAATAAAATATTGTAGATTATAATATCATGATCACTAAAATAAATCAGTTTTAACTGTCAAAGTCCACAGTTACAGCAAAAGAATGAATGAATCTTAGGCTTTCAGAATGAAAAATAGATATTTTTCAGCCATAAATTTCACGAGGAAAACAAATTCTTACGAATATCACTTATAAAATATACATCGTCTTGTAATTATGCAACATTAAGCCGCAAAATCAAAAAACATATCTAACTATACCTAAGACAAGTATGAATCCACGAGATAAATATTACATTCACCAAACTAATCAGTTTTAACTGTCAAAGTCCATAGTTACAGCAGAAGAAGAATGAGTCTTAGGCTTTCAGAGTGAAAATAGATATTTACAGCCATAAATTTCATGAGAAAAACAAATTCTTACGAATATCACTTATAAAATATTAATCGTCTTATAATTATGCAACATTAGGCCGCAAAATCATGGAATATATCTAACTATTCCTAAGACAAAATATAAGTCCACGAAATAAACAATATTTCAAATATGAATAAAATATTGTAGATTTTAATCAAAAGAAAACTTAGGCTTTCAAAATGAAAATAGATAGCCATAAATTTCATGTGAGAAAAACAAATTCTTACGAATATCACTTATAATGTACATTGTCTTATAATTACACAACATTAAGCCACAAAATCAAGAGATATATCTAACTAAACCTAAAAACAATATATAAGTTCGCGAATAAACAATATTTCAGATATGAGTAAAATATTGTAGATTATAATGCCACAAACACTAAAATAAATCAATTTTTTAACTGTCAAAGTCCACAATTACAGCAAAAGAATCTTAGACTTTTTTGAGTGGAAATAGCTAGCTGTAAGTTTCATGTGAAGAAGATTCAGAAACATAAGAACATCGTATAATGTAAAACAGCACTGAAAATTACAAATTCACTCAATAAATCAAGGAAATAATTAAATTAACTCAACCAGAATTATATAGTATATAAAGTATATATAAAGTATATATAGTATATAAAGTATATGCTCAGCGTTGAGTGAAAATTAGCAATAATAAGTTAATTGTTCTCTCAAGATAAAAAACTGCCAAGTCAAATATGCATCAAGAGTTCGAAAAGATAGCAATGTATATTTATAAAAACTAGAAAAACATTAATATCTGATATCTTGATGTCTTGATGATCTGCATACTAATGGTAACGATCCAATTGAAAACCCACAGAAAACACAGCAGTCGCAACAGCAGATACGCAGAAGAAGAACGGCCACTGGATAATAATCTTCGAGTCGTCCAAGAGAATAACTTCAAGCCATGATACCCCTGACACCATCCAGTGGAAGAATGAGAACCATAGGTCTCAATAATTTAATAACTGTAAATAACAATAGCGTCTTAGTCAGATAATAACAATTAGTCACTCGCAATTGAAATATCACACTATAAATTCGTAATAAGTCAATAATTATAAATTAAACACGTCTATTAGTGTATTCACAAGAAAAATTAATTGAAATTATAGTTATGTAATAATATCTAAAAATAGTGAACAATGAACAAACAATTGTCACTTCAATTAAAGAAAGTAGCAAGAAACTAAGCCACTATTCATATTTAGCACATTAGACGTATAATAATTAATCAAAGATTATATACAAGTTAAGCCACAGTAATTAACAAAATAATTAAAATCTAAATAAGTATGAAGTGAACAATTCAATGATTTATCCTCAGAGAGAGTAACATAGGTTATGCGAAAAACCCGATGAAAACTTAAACACATAAGGCACTGCTGTTAAGTACTTAACACTGGCAGTTGCACAGAAACGTTAAGAGAGAATTGGTTTTCTCGAGTAATGCAGAAATAAGTACTCAATAATTAATAGAATTAACTATAAAAGACCAGTTATTGCAGGCTGCACGTGCACGCGGTGACAGCCCATCGCTCCGGTAACGAAGTCCGCAACGGATCCAAGAAGTACCGCCACCATGGCCTTTTCGTCGATCGAGCGTCAAAGCCAGACTCGACGACCGGCCGTGCGTACAGTCAGTGTCAAAAACATTACACAAGTAAACGTAACATTAATAAATCACCAAAGGGGATGTGTATAATCAATTATTTGACAACATTCACACAAGTTGTGACATATTAAACATATCCACTCTTATACTATAACACATTGTGTGCTTGTAAGGCGTAATTATTCGCGTCAAGAGATGTTATTGTTAATATTTGTCTGACAGCTTATTTCACCAATTCACGTTATTGTAACAAAGTAAATAGTAGATTTTCAATAAAGTAATAATAAAAAATTCGAAAGGTCTTATTAGATGCTATTATATAAAGCAGCATTCAAGTAGAAAAGAGTAACTAATTATATTGACACACTAGGCGTACTAAATGGACACCCGACATATAGAGATCGTAGATCTCAATCGAAATTGCCATCCATACGACGGACCTCAAATGCCATGTGGCAGATGGCGCCACCATGGCCTTTCCGATGCCCGAGCGTTTAAGGGGATCCAAAAGTGATGGCCGAACTCCGACGGGTTAGCGCCCTCATCTAGACGTAACTAAAATTGCCGGTATTATCAACAGTATTATCGACAGAATTATCGATAATATCGATAATTTTAGTTATGCCGTTACCGATACTATTTATGTGCATGATTTATACACGTTAGAAAGAGCAACTGTTCGCATTGTGTTCAATATGAAATTAGAGACAACACCGTGTATTTTTACCATTCTTTCTTCGCCTCGCACGCGTATCTAAGCGTATCTGAGCGTAGATAACAGTATAACATAGACGTGTGTCTGCCTTTATCGCATGTTTGAACACAATTTCACAGTATTGCTCATATGGGCTGTGTGCCTTCCCATATATCTGCCAAGAAAAACTTGACTGTGTATGTATGGGTGTGTACACACATGCACACACACATACACAAAATGACATAATACATGTGTGTATGGGTGTGTTGATAATGTTTCTATTACATATATATAAACATTTACCTATACGATCACAAAATATATATATGTAATATAATATAGTTATATAAATAATACATTGTTGTTATATAGCAATAGATAGGAAAAAACGAGTTGGTCTGCATAGAATAACTTACATTATCTGTAGTGTACGTGACGTAAACTATAGATTTTCAGTACAGACAGTGAATATCGGAACGCAGCCATAGATGCATACAGATGTGTGTATGATACATATATATTCTGAGCAAGTAACTTTCTAAAAGTTACAATCTATGCAGTACAGCTCGTTTTTTTTTCAAATCGATGGTTATATAACAACAGTGTATTATTTGTATAGATAATATATATATTTTATAATACATATAATATATAAATTATCTAATATATGTATATATACAAATATATGTATTATATAATTTATATAACATATATATATAATCGTATAGGTAAATGTTCATATATTTGTAATAGCGACTTACAATACATTGTTTGTCTCGATCACAACAGAATAATGTATTTGTACAATATTCTGAATATTCTGAAAATATAGAATGGACCCCTCCATCGTCCACTCCCGTGAGAACGCAACCAATATGTTTTTCGTCTCTCCGATTAGAATTTGCAATCAAGATTGAGGCATCTCTTTCTCAATATTCTTACGATAGAGACTTATAATACAATTGTTTGTCTCGATCGCAACAGAGTAATGTATTTTTACAATATGTAAATATTGAAAATATAGAATGGACCCCTCCATCGTCCATTCCCGTGAGAACGCAACCAATATATATTTTTCGTCTCTCCGATTATAATTTGCAATCGAGATTGAGGCATCTTTTTTCTCAATACTCTTACAAGTATTAGAATACATTTTATAAAAACGATTAATTGCTTATTATGGAAAAGGCAGCAGTTTATTGCCTTCTATAATTTTAAAAAAGTGTTCTCTCATGCTTTTTACATCCTTGGAGTATTTTTGTTCACAAGGATTACCTCCTAAGATTATAGTCGTGGCGAAAGCTGCAGCATAAATCTCACAACTTGTGCCATCAGGTTGTGTTTGAACCTTTTCAAAAATAATGTTATCTTTATTTATTGTAGGATAACGTAGATGTATATAATTTTTCTCTTTAGCTATCAACTTATCGTATGTACAGCCGGGTAGGCTATCATATACGCGAAGTTTGGTACCATTAGAGAAAATACATCGCCAGTGATCACTACAATTCCCTCCAATGATTTGTAGGCTTTTGTTACTATCACTGGCTGCAATCATATGAGAGAACTCCAGATATTGTACACTTTGCGTTTCAAAATCTGAAGTTTCTCTTACGATACGTAAAAATCGATCTAATGATTCGTCGTTTATTTTGCTGTCTATAGGCAAGATATTATGCATCACGACAGAGAGAGGAGCAATCGCATTTAAAATTTTTTCGTGTCTCTCCATATCGTCTTTAGTCATATCATGTTTGTTATTTGAATAACTAACTATGATACAATCATCATCTTGCTCGGTATCTAGAGTAGCAGCAGTAGTAGTAATTGCTGCTCCTATAGGCAACATCGTTTGATCGTTTTCTCTTTATGAAAAGATTTTCACTTTCAAAAATATTAGGCCGAATACTTTTTCGGCTAATTATTTGTTTAGCTGCTTTTTCTTTAGCTTCTGTTATATATTGTGGATTTCTAATTGGCAGATGCCTATTATGGCGACTATCCAATATTTCTGGAAGCATGCATTCGTAATAGAAGCGTGTTAGAAAAGGCAGCATTTTATTTTTCCAGAATTCGTTGTCCGTACTAATGTTTACTATTTTTATGCTTTCTGGCGTCCAAACAGCAAAAATGCAATATTCTCGCCATATTATGTTCAACTGACCTTGAACTTGATAAAAAAATCGATGATTTCGATTCATTTTGTACGGATTTTTTTATCAAAAATGCCTTTTAAAGAAGGCAATGTTTCTATGGCTTTTTCGGCTGTCAAATGTTCAGCCGACAGAGGACATTTGATTTCCACAAGAACATTTTCTTCAATAAGTCCGTCAGGGGAAGCACTCAAGAATGGATTTTCATTATCAATGAACAATCCGCAAGGTTCTATTTCTTTATTTAATTTTATGGCCAATTCTTTCCTCGCTACAGCTTCCTTATCGCGACCATACTTCATGGCTGCGGTATCAATAGACGGAGAATATAAAATGTTTTTTACGGTTGATGCGCAAGACGTTGTCGGTCTCATACGACATACGATTCCAAAATTGGATGCCGTCAACATTTCGCGTCTCAATGATAACCATAATTCAGACTCATTTTGGTTTCTGGTCTCAAGTTCAATTGTTTGCCGATTTATCGCATTTTCGGACAACTTTTCTAAATGATTTTGTCACAGTTGTTCGAATATATGGGATGGGAGATCCGGTTTTTGTGATTGCGGACCGTAATAACGATCTGTTCCCGATTCTCATTTAAATTTTTTTTGTCTTCCCTGCGCTTCTCGAGATTCTCTGGTTTTCGTAACTTTTCTTTGTCGTCGCTTATCCAAATTCTCGACAATAGGCGGAACAGTCTTACACATGCTTTTATGTAATTGTGTAAGTACTTCTTACGTATTGAATTGCAGAACTGCTCCTGCAATTCTAGCATTGTAAGAGCCTTTTTTACCAAAATTAATACGTTTTCCGCCAATTTGTTTGCAGATTATCGAATTGAACGATTCTGCAGGATTATTCGTTAAATTTAACAGTAAGCTCTCGGAGTAAGCGCTGAGATACATGACAGCACTTTCTATTTTTGGATAGAGACCATGTAATTTTAGAAACGGTACATAATTTTTCTTCGTTTCATTACAATTCTCTTTGCATATACCGCGTATTTCACATCGCTTATGCTCGCCAAAAATATGACTAGGAATATTCAATATATCTTTTTGTAATTCCATAGCCTGATAATGTTGAGGTTGCCTTTCTTCTTTTCGTAAAGTGGCTGCCTCTATTACTTCCTTTCGTATTTTTAAAATGTTGTTTTTTACAACATTTCGCACCTCTACAAAGCCACGCTGTCTATGCATTTTTGGCTGAGTTGTCTCAGCCACAGCTTTTAACTTTTTGCATAAATTGCGAAGCAAATGATTGGTGCATTCTATTTTTTTTACTGTCACCATATGTTCACGATATGATCTGTTATCAACAATGGTCTGATATACGCTACTATCGCCATCGGCAACAACCGTTTTATAAATCAGTCCATGCATTTCAAGGCTACATTTAAAACCTTCCGCAATGGCATCGCTCTCCATGCTTGTGGAGCTTGCGTTACGATCAAAATTTTTGTAGCATTTATGAGCTCTTGGTTGAACACCTTTCCGCTCTGCCACATCACATAATGTGCAAAATTTATTGCGGACACCGACGAAGAGAATCTTTCCTGTACGGTAACCAATTATGGCTCCAATACCGGAAAGAGAATCGTAGGCGTTGCCATACGATCTCTTCATCCAACTACCATCCGCTACAACTGTTATATACGGAATACCGTTTATAACTTCGTTTTTCTTCGAAGAGCGAGTTGCTTTTCAACTTCGCTAGCCATTTTCATATTTTCCATGGCTGTTTTTTGAAAATTATCAACTAAATTTTCTCTATATCTTATGTAAGTTGGCTCGGACATACAAGGAACATTAATGGCTGCACACAGCTCTTCCAGCTGGGCATAACCAATTCCCACTGTAATAGTTCCTGCTACAGCAGCCTTATTAATGTTCAATGTTTCCGGCTCTGTGGGTTCTGACCAGATGTTGGCTTCATAATTGCACATTTGGCACTTGAAGAACAACTGCGTTTTTAACCCACGGCAATGAGAATTTATGAGTTTCCAATCTTTAAATTGGCACTCTATCCCTTGCGCATGATTATCGAATGTTCTGTGGATTTCATTCCACATAAAAGAAATGTCGACAATGCGACGGCCTTCAGGCATGCTTTCCTGGATACGATTTGTATCCAGAAGGCCATTTTCGATAACAAAATTATTGTTATCTTCGCAAAGTTCGACATTTTTATAACACATACCTGTATTTGAAACTGACTCCAGATATTGCATTGCTTGGGTACTAACTTTCGAATCCATCTTGTCGGGAAGTGATTCAACCGATTTTTGAAAGTCGATAGATTCGTTGCTAGTACCCTTCATGCTCCTGGAGTTATTTGTCTCTTCAATCTTCTGCTTCAATAACTGCCGCCTGCGAGAAAAATAAATGGATTAGTATTTTGAAATATATACATTAAATTTATATATATATATATATGTATGTATGTATAATTGCTACAAAAATAAGGTATGGGTTACTTTATTACTTTATATAATTTTTATATAATCTTGAAAAAAAAATAAAAAAACTTTGAAATAAGTGCAGTCCTTTGTTTATCTTATATAATTTTACATAAAAATCTTACACAACTATTACTGAAAATTAACTATGGCACAATAGATCATGTTTTAACAACATAAATGCCATATTTTTCAGTAAACCAGAGCGCTCATGCGAATCGCATCTGGTATGAAATATTTGTAAAACAACCAGCACACGAACAGATCGCCTCTGGGATTATTTTTTACAACCAGCACACGAACAGATCGCCTCTGGAATTATTTTTTACAACAACCAGCACACGAATAAATCGCCTCTGGGGTTATTTTTTACAACCAGCACACGAATAGATCGCCTCTGGGATAAATATTTTTTAATAACCAGAGCGCTCATGCAAACCGCATCTGGTATCAAATATTTTTTGAAATAGCCAGCTCACGAATAGACCGCCTCTGGCACTAACTACTATAAAAAATATAATAAACAATTTTTAATTACATATAAAGATTAACAAAGGATTGCATTCTTATCTTTCAGAGATAGTACTCATATCACGATTATTTGTGTATGTGTGTATGTGTGTATACATAGTGTACATGAATAATGTAATAACAAATATTGTGGCACAATATAATTCTAAATTAATAAATACAAATTTATGTGTAGATATACCGAGTGATCTAAGAAGGTATTTTGTCGAAAAATATTAATTTCTCGCAAACTGGCAAATTAAATTAAATCAAAATAAATGTACATAACTTATTATTCAAAAGTTGGATTAAAAAATTATTTTAAAACTGCTTATTTTCACTCTCGTAACCATTACTAAAGTGCTTAAAAAATGATCAATAATTGTATGTCAGATCTTAGTTGTAATTCTTTTTATTTCTTCAGTTACGCGCTTGTACAGAATTTCAAAACCTCTAAAAATTAATATGGAAATTTTCTACAAGTGCATAACTGAAAAAATAAATATCATTACAACTGTTATCCGACATAGAATTATTTTTTCAAGTTTTTGAAGAATTTTTGAAATTCTTATTGAAAGATAAATATTTTGAAAATAAATTTTTCGCCAAAACATCTTTTTGGATCATCTTGTATAAAAATTATATATATATAGCAAAATATTACTATTTCTTTCTTTTCCCATTGTCAGCGTTTAGAGACACTCAATAAGATATACGATAAGAGATATTCTCTCTCTCTCTCTCTCTCTCTCTCTCTCTCTCTCTCTCTCTCTCTCTCTCTCTCTCTCTCTCTCTCTCTCTCTCTCTCTCTCTAACTTTTTTGTCTATCCATCTGTTCATTATATACGTGCTCTATGTATGTGAATAATATTGCGTATAGCAGTAATTCTAAATTCATGAAAATACTATTTTCGTTACATTTTCATAATATATATAAATGAATATAAAAAATTTTATAATAATTATACACATACATTTATTTTAAATACAAACTTTTTGTGAATGTATATAATTAATAATATGTATAAAAATGTGTATATGTTGTGTGTGTGTGTGTGTGTGTGTGCGCGCGCGCGCGTGCGTGTGTGTAAAGAAAAGTTTGTATTCAAAATACATGAATGTATATAATAATTATTAATATTATTTATATACATTTTTACAAAATGTAACAAAAATAGTATTGACATGAATTTAGAATTACTGCTATATGCAATATTATTCACATACATACAGCACGTATATAATGAACAGATGGATAGACAAAAAAGTTAGAGACAGAGAGAGAGAGAGAGAGAGAGAGAGAGAGAGAGAGAGAGAGAGAGAATGAGTACCTCTTATTGTATATCTTATCGTTTGCATAAGTATAAACGCTGACAATAAGAAAAGAGAAGAAAATAGTTGTATTTTTCTCCATCGATACTTCATGCTCAATATTCAGTAATGCAAAATTATCTATATTGTTATGGCCTTGTATTCCCGTGCCGCGATGTCATGCCGCTAGTTGAGTTAGAAAGATCATTTTCGGGACGACGTGTAAATCATCCCGGAGATAATCCTTTCCTAACATCGCGGCACGAGAATACAGAGCCGTAATAATATATTGCTTTTCGATGTTGAGATAAAAACACTCGCTCGCTCACTCTTTTTCTATTTCTTTCTCTTCTGTTATCTCTCTTTCTTCATATCTTTCTCTCTGTCTATTCATTATGTGCGTGTATGTGCGTATTAAACAGAAATATATGTTGTGTATTTGTGCTGTATGTAACAATAATTCTAAATCAATTATAACATTATTTATAGAATGACATTACTAACCTTTTAAACCATGCTCCCTTTCTGCAAAGTCTGCGAGCACACAGAGGCAAATATTTGTTATTTTTGCCCATTATGCACTATAATATCTTTAATAATTATACACTGTAATAACTGTACACTATAATCGACACGTTATAACGCGTTGTAACAGTCGTTACTCGCGCTGCTTGCTTGTTACGCGTACGTAGTACCACGCGACAACGAGTCTCACTCTGCCCGCGCAAATATATATATATATATGTGTATATATATATATATACAGAGCAGGTACGTATCCGGATGGTACGGCCGGTGCAGGTACGCGCTAGGGGAATCACGCTTTTTTTTGAAAGCGTAGCTTTTACTCGGATTTGAACCGAGTCTATATGCAGTAACGACGAAAGCCTGCGGCGTGCACATAGACCGTGCGGCTATTGTCGTACTGACATTTATTGTATGAATACTGTCATTTATGTTACACTTACACAAGAGCTACTTTCTGAAGTTATCACTCGTGTGGCTTTCTTTTTCTATAGCTTTCACGTATATGTGTCACCTTACTATAGAAAATAAAATTTATGTATTTCGCATTTTATCTATCTGAAAATAATTTTGATGATTTAATGAAATTCTTGCGATTAAAATGACAACACGACATAAATTGGATAATTTTTAATCATTATATAATTAAAATTGATTACTTATTTCGTTAAAAATGATCCGATTCATGTCGTGTTTGGTGTCATTTTAATCGCTTAAATGTCATTAATTTATCATAATTATTTTGAAGCCAAAACATGAAGAAAAGTTCATATCAACATATATCTGCAAACCCACTGTTATTGAGATACAGCTCAAAATGTTTATAAATTTAATTCACTATTTACAATCGAAGCGATTGTTTGTCGGTTCTTGTCTAATTTATCTATTTATTTGATCTGTGACTATTTTCTTGTACAAGTAATATGTATTGTGAAAATACAGAGAAGTTGTACCGTATAAATTGCAATAAATAGATCGAAGGCAAAATTTTGTGTATCGAAAAACACTCATTCTTTCAATTATCGTTCATTTATTTTAATAGTAAGGTTGTTGTAATTAAAAAGTAATTGAAAATAATTGTTGTTATTGAAATAATGTATTGTAACTGAAAATAAATATTAAATAATAATAAATATTACTTTTTCATTTTCCATTTTGTTTGAGCTGTATCTCAGTAACAGTGAATTTACGGATATATGTTGATATGAACCTTTTCTCATGTTTGGTGTGGGTAACTCGCGCCCAAAGTTTGTCCCCTTATTTTAGTTACACCCCTGTATACGTTGTATACGTGAAAAATTATAGATAGAAAAAGCCACACGAGCGATACTTGGGAATTTTATTTTTCATCTCGCTTGCTACGTTATTCGTTCTCGCTCTCGCTTTTGATAGTGGAGCATGTGGCAACAACGAACGCACGGGCTCCGATTTTCGATTGTTTGTAATCGGTCACGTCTCACGTCTGTATCGTCGAACCACCGAGCCTGAAGCACCGAGCAAACGCTGGCTGAGCTCTTACAACGATGCCAAGACGTAAGTATTTTATTTTATATATGTATATAAATTTATTTTAAAATAATTGTTTGAGTATAATGTTATAATTTATGTAAGTCGTATATATTACGCTGCATAAATTATAATAATGTTATTGTAATATATAACCTCTTTCTCTCCTCTCGTTTTGTCTCTTACTGTTAGAAATGTAAAGGAAAAAAGGATATTTTAATAAAGAGGATGCATTTTTTAGCACGAAGCGAGGGCAATTCTAGCCATAAACTGCCGGTGGCAGCGGCAACGGCGACGACGACGAGGACTATGGCGACGAGGACGGCGGAAAGTGAGAATGGGACGGCGCCGCTAGCGGCGGCGTCGTCGAGGATATCATGTGTGCATATGTATAAAACATGCGTGAACACATATATATATACACAGAAAGACATGTAAATGTGTGTGTATAAATAAATATATATATGGATACACACACACATTTACATGTCTTTCTGTGTATATATATGTGTTCACGCATGTTTTATACATATGCACACATGAAACACATGTAACGTAGATATATGTATATATGTATGTATATGTGTAGTAACTAATGCATAGTTCAATATATTATATCATTTGCAAATCACACATTAAAAACATGTAAATTGCAAATAATAATATAATGAACTAGACGTCAGTATATGTGTATATGTGTATATAATAATTATGTCTCTGCAAAAATACATATTTATTGTACTTACATATTAATTATACACATTATTGAGATCTGTACGGATTTATCTGTGTCTATTTTGCTCGCGCCGATTGTTGTATACTTCTTTTCGCCATAAATAAGAATGGATATATATATGTATGTGTGTGTGTGTGTGTGTGTGTGTGTGTGTAGTAATTGATATGTAGTTCAATATATTATATTATTTGCAAATCACACATTTACATGTGAATTGGAAATAATAATAATATTGTGAACTGTGTGTGTGTGTGTGTGTGTAGTATGTATGTGTGCAAAAATACTTATATATTGACATTTTTACTAATATTTATAATTTTTTTTCAGCGCATCAATGATGCTGTAAGGCGGGCGGTGAATCGCGAAAGGCGCAAAAAGAAAAAATATATACGTATACCGCCCGCAGGATACGCACCATCTGGATACGTACCATCCGGATACGTACCATCCGGATACGTATCATCCGGATACACACCACCCGGATACGCACCATCCGGATACGCACCATCCGGATACGCACCATCCGCATACGCACCATCCGGATACGCACCACCCGGATACGCACCACCCAGATACGCACCATCCGGATACGCACCACCCGGATACGCACCATCCGGATACGCACCATCCGGATACGCATCATCCGGATACGCACTACCCGGATACGCACTATCCGGATACGCACCATCCGGATACGCACCATCCGGATACGCAACTGCGTCGGCCGTGCCATCCGGATACGTACCTGCGCCAGCCGTACCATCCGGATACGTACCTGCGCCGGCCGTACCATCCGGATACATACCTGCGCCGGCCGTAGTAACATATCTTCCACGTTTAAAAAAAAAGTAAATATTCTCAATGTCATATACGAGGGTGGTCTGAAAAGTTTCCGACCTAACAAAGATACAACACATTTTTTCTGAAATTTTTTTTTTATTTTTCAACATAGTCTCCTTGTAACTCTACACACTTCTCCCAGTGATGCTCCCATCTCTGTAACCCGTCAAAATAGTACTCGGCATTTTTCTCTGCAAAATAATTGTTCACGAAGGTGATTGCCTCTTCATTTGACGAAAATCTTTGTCCTCCGAGCGCAATTTTTAGATGAGGGAACAAAAAGAAGTCGCTTGGGGCTAGATCTGGTGAGTAAGGCGGATGGTCAAGCAGTTCAAACGATAATTCGTGGATTTTCGCCATGGCAACCGCTGAGGTGTGAGACGGTGCGTTGTCTTGGTGAAACAGGATTTTCTTTTTCTGCAAATGTGGCCGTTTTTCCGCAAGTTCTGCCTTCAGCTTGTCAAGTAATGATGCGTAGTATGCTCCTGTAATGGTTTTTCCTTTTTGAAGATAATCGATTAAAATAACTCCATGACTATCCCAAAAAACAGTCGCCATCACTTTCCCAGCCGAAAAAACAGTTTTTGCTTTTTTTGGAGCCGGTTCCCCCTTTGCAGTCCACTGTTTGGATTGTATTTTTGTTTCGGGCGTATAATGGTGTATCCAAGTTTCATCTACAGTAATTAATCGGCGCCAAAACTCGGATTTATTGCGCCTAAACTGCGTCAAAAGAGCGTTGGAAATGTTCATTCAAACACGTTTTTGGTCTAACGTGAGCAAACGCGGCACCCAACGCGCGGACAGCTTTCTCATGCCTAAATGTTGATCTAATATGTGACAAACACGTTCTTTTGACATGTTCATAACCTCTGCTATCTCTCTCACTTTAATTCGGCGGTCGTCTAGCACCATTTGGTGAACTTTGGCGATGTTTTCGTCGGTAGTTGCAGTTTTTGGACGTCCCGAACGTTCATCGTCTCCCAAGCTCTTACGGCCATGTTTAAATTCAGCTGCCCAAAATTTCACTGTGGTAAATGATGGTGCAGAGTCCCCATACACAGAATCCAACTCATCTTTGATTTGCGTAGGCGTATTGCCTTTCAAAAACAAATATTTAATGACAGCTCGATACTCGATTTTGTCCATTTTCACAAAAAAACTCACACCAACTCACTCAAACGACTGTTACATAAAAACTGCGCGTCCAAAATGGCTGAAACTTTAGATGAGTAACTGTCAACAGATGAACAATGAAATTCAGTAGCTTTTATTTACGAGTGTTGTCATCTTCACGTTGAGGTCGGAAACTTTTCAGACCACCCTCGTATACACACATGCACACACACGCACGCGCGCACACACACACACACACACACACACACACACACACACATATATATATAATAAATAGCTTCTTTTTAATAAATCTCCGCATTTATTATGATTTCCAGCATGCCCATGTGCGTCGAGGCTGTCCAGAAATGCCCGCCTGTAACATATTTTCCTGACATGCGTCAGATAGTAGCTGTCGGCGTCATCAAGACGCTATATATGCTACATATATGCTATATATGCATACATATGTAATATAAATATAATAAATAAATAATAATAATTACTTGTGTAAAATGAATTAATTACCCGTGTTTGTGCTTCCTACAACATTTTTTTTACTTTTGTTCTTTTTATACAAATAAATTTTTTATATATTTTTTTAATTTCATAGTAAAAGTAAAAAGCAATCTGTTTACTTATACTGTAGAATGCAATATATATTTTTTACATTTGCAGTTTGAAAAAAAAGGAGAGAGAAAGAAGCGCGAGTGAATGTATAAGCGAATATGCGAGGAGCATGAAATGAATGAGCGATTAGAAAGAGAGATGGAATGAGTGTGCGACGAAGAGAAAGAAGATATGATAGACTGCAATGTAGTGCGTACATATACATATATTACTCTCCACGTATAAAAGAGACAAAGATAATACGATTGTGTCTGTCCTTATCACACAAACAGATTGCAGCTCCATCAATCACAATATCCAGCAACTAATGTTCTGCTCTGTTTTACTCTTGAGCCTCGATCTCGCACACACACATATGCGTGAAAATGTAAAAGATATTTAATTTTTTTACTAGACTTCTAATCTCATTTCTAATTGTTCACTAATATTCCTTCATGTTATCCCGTACTGGGACGCTATATCTTATGCACGGACAAACTGCAGAATTTTTATGTAAAATAAGTATTGTTACGACCTGACACAAGAAGATAACAAAACTGTAATTATTTAACTTTTTTGTTTTTTTTACATGGAATTATAGTATCCCAAATCCGTTATTATAAGTATTTTAATCGTGGAAAAGAATTTATTGATGTGTGTAGTCAACAAAAATATATTTCTAAGGTGATTTATTAAATTCGACCTGACTGGCAAATACAAAAAATTCAACACAACGTTTCGGCCCTTGGGTACGGGCCCTTATCAAATGTTTCTTTCAAGTTGTCAAATTGAAAGCCGTGATATTACTGATAATATCACGGCTTTCAATTTGACAACTTGAAAGAAACACTTGATAAGGGCCCATACCCAAGGGCCGAAACGTTGTGTTGAATTTTTTGTATTTGCCAGTCAGGTCGAATTTAATAAATCACCTTTTAATTTTATTTATCACTGGCGACTCCTATTTAATTATTTGATACAAAAATATATTTCGATGAACTGAATATTCCCATTTCGTCGGTAAAACAGATATAGTTTTGGATCCCCTTAAGCCAGATTCTGTAGCCGGCCGCGCGTACAGTCCGAGCCAAAAAACATCTACACTCAGTAATAAGAGTAAAATCCTTAAGCATAAATCAATTATTTAGTAAACTTTGAGGTTCGTTCCTACAGCCTGTAGTATGAGAATGTCACTATTAATATTATCTCTATCATCATGACAATCAATTAACAGTTATAAGAACTACATCACCGACGAATATTTCGAACACAGAAAAGTTCTTGACCGGGCGGTACCGCAGTCTATATTACAGCAACCAGCTGTTAGAAAAACACTTCTCTAATTAATTATAACCAAATGTCAATACACAGGCCTCTCAAACTTCACTACACGATATATTGTTTAATACAGTATTAGGCAAAAATAGTCCCAGAGAACAAAAGACGTTAATCAATGAAAAATATATAATAATTTACGACGAGAAGACGCAGTATGACGTGGCCATGCCACGTAATGCTATTGAAAGCTAACTCGCGTAAAATCTTTAAGCATTAATATTAATTATCTAATAAATTCTCAAGTGCATTCCCATAACTAACAATATGAGGATGTCACTATTAATATTATCTCTATCATCGCAACAATCAGTAAACAATTATACAGACTACATCAACGCAAAATTTTAGACGCGGAAAAGTTAAGACCCTTCGCTGCGGTCAATTCCACGGCAGCCAGCTGTCATTGTACGCTTCTAACATTGATCGCAGTCAAAAAGGCAGTTTACAGACGATTTCAATTGCGTCACTCGTTGTAAAACTCACTAAAGATTAGAACAAAAATTTGCCTCGGCAAGCAAAAGTCACTATTTGGGAAAATATTAACAGAAAATTGTTCACGACGAGAACACGCGGCATGACGTGGCCAAGCCACGTAATGCTATTGAAAGCAAGCTCGCGTAAAATCTTTAAGCATAATAACTAATTATCTGATAAATTCTCAAGCGCTTTCCCATAACTTATAGTATGAGGATGTCACTATCAATATCATCCCTGCCATAACAACAATCAGTTAGCAATTATAAGGACTACATCACCGCAAATATTCCAGACTCGGAAAAGTTTAGGCCCTTCACTGCGGTCAATTCCACGGCAGCCAGCTGTCACTGCACGCTTCTTACATCGATTGCAGTCAAAAGGCAGTTAGCAGGCGTCTCAAGTTGCACCACACGTTATATATATCACTGAGGATTGACACTAAAATAGTCACGACAATCAAAAAGTCACAAATTAGTGAAAATATCAGTCAGATATGTCGCAGAGAGAACGCACGGTGTGACGTGTACGCGCCACGTAATGGCGACGTGAGCATGCAAGCTCATGCAAGAATCTTTAAGAGATAATTGCAAGACAATTATAGAATTCTCAGATATAAAAATTATATCCTCGGAAACCTCGTCACGAAAAGTATACGTGGAACCACAATGCACATCGCGAAACGCGTTTTGAACACATGAATAAATGACCACTATACGGAGCCTTATACGACACGTGTGCGTGGGACATAGTCTCACGGACTCCCCAAGAAGCAGCCTGTCGCGACCTGTGTGCTAGAGAGGACCTCGGCCAGCGCTACCGGATTGCCGTTTCGTACACAATTTCTGAAAAGGACGAGCCGACGACAGAATGACGCGATCCCGGACGCGATCGTACGTGGCTTATCTTGTGGACGGCAACCTCACCGGTAGCTCGTTCCTCTCAGACACAACGGCTCGTCTTTCTCAGAAAGTGTGCACGAAACGGCAATGCGGTAGCGGTAGGCCGAGGTCCTCTCTAGCACACAGGTCGGGACAGGCTGTTTCCCGGATTCTCTCGATCCAGGATCGATGGCTCTGGGCCTTCTCCAATGCTGCGCACGCGGGGTGCGTGTTATCGCGGCCAATCACGCGACGGCACGCGACGGCATGCGATAACGCCGGTAAGCGACAATTCCAAGGCCGTGTCGGGGGCGCAGGTACCCGCGGTATCGCCGAATATAATCGTAAGGCCCGTTCGACAGGGCCATTGCAGAGTTTCCACCGCTGACTTCTCTCCGGTATAATGTCACGGGCCTTGCCTCTACTTTCTCTTTCTTGCTCGGGCTCTGTGCTCTTTTCTCTAGACTCGTACTCGCCCCTCTGCCGTGCTCTCCATGGAATTTTGCCTTTAGCCGTGCCACTAATTTTCTCCCCTACCTCGATCGCCTCCGTACTCATTCGCTCGTATCATAAAAAAATAAAAATAAAAAATCTATAACGCTTGAACGAAAAGAACAATAACAGACGCCTCTCTGGAGACTGCGGCACGGTTCTCGTTATTTTTCGCCTGCCGCGATTAGGGAGGAACTCGGCGGACGCGTGCGGGACGGCAACGTCACAGTACTTATTTTAATATATTCAAGTAGTTTAATATATTCAATTATATTTTCTGTATAATTTTTTAATTTATCAACATTTTCATATGTAAGAGCCATATTGCATTTTTTTACAAAACCTTGATTTTACATTTAATAAATCAAAAGCATCATTAAATATTGAACCAAATAAGTTTCTTCCTGGTGATTAAATTGCTCAGGAACACATTGCTTGCAAAATTTTAAATCTACATTGACGCTTTGGTTAGGGATTTGAGCGGCAAATTTTACATTCATTCATGCAGTTTGAAACATGATATGTCTTTTTGTTATTTTCGTGCTCTCAAATCCTCATATTCCTGTAACTTTTGCAGAGATACAATATTTTCCCAATAAATACCTCTTCGTTTATAAGGTGACTACAATTTATCTTCCAATGTTTTCCTGATCAATTTTAGCATTTGACATGGATCAAAAAAACAACAGATTTTTTCTTTGTTTATAGGGTAAACAATATAAAGCTTAAAGTTTTTCCTCCATTCAAAATTTGCACCAACCCATACAGCACCGCAAGATTGCAACAACATTGCAGCAACATTTTTCTGCAAGATAGCAACATTGCAGAAACATTACAAAATGTTGCTGCAACGTTGTTATGATATTGCAGCAACAATAAAATGTCCGCCTACAGAAATATTGCAATATAATATTGCAGCAACATAGCAATATAATATATATGCAATAATACTTTATATATATATTTTTCGACATAATATCCTTAATATATGAAAAAAATAATAAAAAATTAGGCCTATAAGAACCAAGTGCAGGATCTAGTGTGTATATAGATTTTCTGTATTATAACAATAACGAAATTATAAAATGCAAACTTTTCGGTGCACATTCGACTCTCTTCAGTGAATTCTCTGTCCTGGCTCTTATAGGCCTAATTTCTTATTTTTTGATTGAATGTCATTATAGAGTCCACACATTTATTTACTTTCTTACTGACCTATACACTGTTATATAAATACTA
>CASCJU010000083.1:7500-69095 GCA_949152495.1 Lasius fuliginosus | reverse complement strand
GTCTAAGCGATGAGCGATACGGTGAAATGCTTCGAACGAATGTTTCATGATTTTCGACGGGCTATACGACCCCGTTATCAGATTTACGGTAAATGACGCATTTCTCGAAATTTCCGTTTCCGACGCATATTTTTTCATCATTTCGCAAAATCTGTACGCACATTCACAGAGCACGTTAAAAACCACGAAACATTCGTTCGGAACGGTTAATCGTATCTATCACCGTTTCGGTACAAAAAGCGACAAACCGGCTCGGGCGGTACCTCCGACGATTCGGGCGGTACCTCCGGCCGACTATCGGTCGAAAATTTTCAAAGTCCCACGGCTCCGGGCGGCACCTCCGAAACGTTTCCGAGCGATTTGCGTCTAAGCGATGAGCGATACGGTGAAATGCTTCGAACGAATGTTTCATGATTTTCGACGGGCTATACGACCCCGTTATCAGATTTACGGTAAATGACGCATTTCTCGAAATTTCCGTTTCCGACGCATATTTTTTCATCATTTCGCAAAATCTGTACGCACATTCACAGAGCACGTTAAAAACCACGAAACATTCGTTCGGAACGGTTAATCGTATCTATCACCGTTTCGGTACAAAAAGCGACAAACCGGCTCGGGCGGTACCTCCGACGATTCGGGCGGTACCTCCGGCCGACTATCGGTCGAAAATTTTCAAAGTCCCACGGCTCCGGGCGGCACCTCCGAAACGTTTCCGAGCGATTTGCGTCTAAGCGATGAGCGATACGGTGAAATGCTTCGAACGAATGTTTCATGATTTTCGACGGGCTATACGACCCCGTTATCAGATTTACGGTAAATGACGCATTTCTCGAAATTTCCGTTTCCGACGCATATTTTTTCATCATTTCGCAAAATCTGTACGCACATTCACAGAGCACGTTAAAAACCACGAAACATTCGTTCGGAACGGTTAATCGTATCTATCACCGTTTCGGTACAAAAAGCGACAAACCGGCTCGGGCGGTACCTCCGACGATTCGGGCGGTACCTCCGGCCGACTATCGGTCGAAAATTTTCAAAGTCCCACGGCTCCGGGCGGCACCTCCGAAACGTTTCCGAGCGATTTGCGTCTAAGCGATGAGCGATACGGTGAAATGCTTCGAACGAATGTTTCATGATTTTCGACGGGCTATACGACCCCGTTATCAGATTTACGGTAAATGACGCATTTCTCGAAATTTCCGTTTCCGACGCATATTTTTTCATCATTTCGCAAAATCTGTACGCACATTCACAGAGCACGTTAAAAACCACGAAACATTCGTTCGGAACGGTTAATCGTATCTATCACCGTTTCGGTACAAAAAGCGACAAACCGGCTCGGGCGGTACCTCCGACGATTCGGGCGGTACCTCCGGCCGACTATCGGTCGAAAATTTTCAAAGTCCCACGGCTCCGGGCGGCACCTCCGAAACGTTTCCGAGCGATTTGCGTCTAAGCGATGAGCGATACGGTGAAATGCTTCGAACGAATGTTTCATGATTTTCGACGGGCTATACGACCCCGTTATCAGATTTACGGTAAATGACGCATTTCTCGAAATTTCCGTTTCCGACGCATATTTTTTCATCATTTCGCAAAATCTGTACGCACATTCACAGAGCACGTTAAAAACCACGAAACATTCGTTCGGAACGGTTAATCGTATCTATCACCGTTTCGGTACAAAAAGCGACAAACCGGCTCGGGCGGTACCTCCGACGATTCGGGCGGTACCTCCGGCCGACTATCGGTCGAAAATTTTCAAAGTCCCACGGCTCCGGGCGGCACCTCCGAAACGTTTCCGAGCGATTTGCGTCTAAGCGATGAGCGATACGGTGAAATGCTTCGAACGAATGTTTCATGATTTTCGACGGGCTATACGACCCCGTTATCAGATTTACGGTAAATGACGCATTTCTCGAAATTTCCGTTTCCGACGCATATTTTTTCATCATTTCGCAAAATCTGTACGCACATTCACAGAGCACGTTAAAAACCACGAAACATTCGTTCGGAACGGTTAATCGTATCTATCACCGTTTCGGTACAAAAAGCGACAAACCGGCTCGGGCGGTACCTCCGACGATTCGGGCGGTACCTCCGGCCGACTATCGGTCGAAAATTTTCAAAGTCCCACGGCTCCGGGCGGCACCTCCGAAACGTTTCCGAGCGATTTGCGTCTAAGCGATGAGCGATACGGTGAAACTGCTTCGAACGAATGTTTCATGATTTTCGACGGGCTATACGACCCCGTTATCAGATTTACGGTAAATGACGCATTTCTCGAAATTTCCGTTTCCGACGCATATTTTTTCATCATTTCGCAAAATCTGTACGCACATTCACAGAGCACGTTAAAAACCACGAAACATTCGTTCGGAACGGTTAATCGTATCTATCACCGTTTCGGTACAAAAAGCGACAAACCGGCTCGGGCGGTACCTCCGACGATTCGGGCGGTACCTCCGGCCGACTATCGGTCGAAAATTTTCAAAGTCCCACGGCTCCGGGCGGCACCTCCGAAACGTTTCCGAGCGATTTGCGTCTAAGCGATGAGCGATACGGTGAAATGCTTCGAACGAATGTTTCATGATTTTCGACGGGCTATACGACCCCGTTATCAGATTTACGGTAAATGACGCATTTCTCGAAATTTCCGTTTCCGACGCATATTTTTTCATCATTTCGCAAAATCTGTACGCACATTCACAGAGCACGTTAAAAACCACGAAACATTCGTTCGGAACGGTTAATCGTATCTATCACCGTTTCGGTACAAAAAGCGACAAACCGGCTCGGGCGGTACCTCCGACGATTCGGGCGGTACCTCCGGCCGACTATCGGTCGAAAATTTTCAAAGTCCCACGGCTCCGGGCGGCACCTCCGAAACGTTTCCGAGCGATTTGCGTCTAAGCGATGAGCGATACGGTGAAATGCTTCGAACGAATGTTTCATGATTTTCGACGGGCTATACGACCCCGTTATCAGATTTACGGTAAATGACGCATTTCTCGAAATTTCCGTTTCCGACGCATATTTTTTCATCATTTCGCAAAATCTGTACGCACATTCACAGAGCACGTTAAAAACCACGAAACATTCGTTCGGAACGGTTAATCGTATCTATCACCGTTTCGGTACAAAAAGCGACAAACCGGCTCGGGCGGTACCTCCGACGATTCGGGCGGTACCTCCGGCCGACTATCGGTCGAAAATTTTCAAAGTCCCACGGCTCCGGGCGGCACCTCCGAAACGTTTCCGAGCGATTTGCGTCTAAGCGATGAGCGATACGGTGAAATGCTTCGAACGAATGTTTCATGATTTTCGACGGGCTATACGACCCCGTTATCAGATTTACGGTAAATGACGCATTTCTCGAAATTTCCGTTTCCGACGCATATTTTTTCATCATTTCGCAAAATCTGTACGCACATTCACAGAGCACGTTAAAAACCACGAAACATTCGTTCGGAACGGTTAATCGTATCTATCACCGTTTCGGTACAAAAAGCGACAAACCGGCTCGGGCGGTACCTCCGACGATTCGGGCGGTACCTCCGGCCGACTATCGGTCGAAAATTTTCAAAGTCCCACGGCTCCGGGCGGCACCTCCGAAACGTTTCCGAGCGATTTGCGTCTAAGCGATGAGCGATACGGTGAAATGCTTCGAACGAATGTTTCATGATTTTCGACGGGCTATACGACCCCGTTATCAGATTTACGGTAAATGACGCATTTCTCGAAATTTCCGTTTCCGACGCATATTTTTTCATCATTTCGCAAAATCTGTACGCACATTCACAGAGCACGTTAAAAACCACGAAACATTCGTTCGGAACGGTTAATCGTATCTATCACCGTTTCGGTACAAAAAGCGACAAACCGGCTCGGGCGGTACCTCCGACGATTCGGGCGGTACCTCCGGCCGACTATCGGTCGAAAATTTTCAAAGTCCCACGGCTCCGGGCGGCACCTCCGAAACGTTTCCGAGCGATTTGCGTCTAAGCGATGAGCGATACGGTGAAATGCTTCGAACGAATGTTTCATGATTTTCGACGGGCTATACGACCCCGTTATCAGATTTACGGTAAATGACGCATTTCTCGAAATTTCCGTTTCCGACGCATATTTTTTCATCATTTCGCAAAATCTGTACGCACATTCACAGAGCACGTTAAAAACCACGAAACATTCGTTCGGAACGGTTAATCGTATCTATCACCGTTTCGGTACAAAAAGCGACAAACCGGCTCGGGCGGTACCTCCGACGATTCGGGCGGTACCTCCGGCCGACTATCGGTCGAAAATTTTCAAAGTCCCACGGCTCCGGGCGGCACCTCCGAAACGTTTCCGAGCGATTTGCGTCTAAGCGATGAGCGATACGGTGAAATGCTTCGAACGAATGTTTCATGATTTTCGACGGGCTATACGACCCCGTTATCAGATTTACGGTAAATGACGCATTTCTCGAAATTTCCGTTTCCGACGCATATTTTTTCATCATTTCGCAAAATCTGTACGCACATTCACAGAGCACGTTAAAAACCACGAAACATTCGTTCGGAACGGTTAATCGTATCTATCACCGTTTCGGTACAAAAAGCGACAAACCGGCTCGGGCGGTACCTCCGACGATTCGGGCGGTACCTCCGGCCGACTATCGGTCGAAAATTTTCAAAGTCCCACGGCTCCGGGCGGCACCTCCGAAACGTTTCCGAGCGATTTGCGTCTAAGCGATGAGCGATACGGTGAAATGCTTCGAACGAATGTTTCATGATTTTCGACGGGCTATACGACCCCGTTATCAGATTTACGGTAAATGACGCATTTCTCGAAATTTCCGTTTCCGACGCATATTTTTTCATCATTTCGCAAAATCTGTACGCACATTCACAGAGCACGTTAAAAACCACGAAACATTCGTTCGGAACGGTTAATCGTATCTATCACCGTTTCGGTACAAAAAGCGACAAACCGGCTCGGGCGGTACCTCCGACGATTCGGGCGGTACCTCCGGCCGACTATCGGTCGAAAATTTTCAAAGTCCCACGGCTCCGGGCGGCACCTCCGAAACGTTTCCGAGCGATTTGCGTCTAAGCGATGAGCGATACGGTGAAATGCTTCGAACGAATGTTTCATGATTTTCGACGGGCTATACGACCCCGTTATCAGATTTACGGTAAATGACGCATTTCTCGAAATTTCCGTTTCCGACGCATATTTTTTCATCATTTCGCAAAATCTGTACGCACATTCACAGAGCACGTTAAAAACCACGAAACATTCGTTCGGAACGGTTAATCGTATCTATCACCGTTTCGGTACAAAAAGCGACAAACCGGCTCGGGCGGTACCTCCGACGATTCGGGCGGTACCTCCGGCCGACTATCGGTCGAAAATTTTCAAAGTCCCACGGCTCCGGGCGGCACCTCCGAAACGTTTCCGAGCGATTTGCGTCTAAGCGATGAGCGATACGGTGAAATGCTTCGAACGAATGTTTCATGATTTTCGACGGGCTATACGACCCCGTTATCAGATTTACGGTAAATGACGCATTTCTCGAAATTTCCGTTTCCGACGCATATTTTTTCATCATTTCGCAAAATCTGTACGCACATTCACAGAGCACGTTAAAAACCACGAAACATTCGTTCGGAACGGTTAATCGTATCTATCACCGTTTCGGTACAAAAAGCGACAAACCGGCTCGGGCGGTACCTCCGACGATTCGGGCGGTACCTCCGGCCGACTATCGGTCGAAAATTTTCAAAGTCCCACGGCTCCGGGCGGCACCTCCGAAACGTTTCCGAGCGATTTGCGTCTAAGCGATGAGCGATACGGTGAAATGCTTCGAACGAATGTTTCATGATTTTCGACGGGCTATACGACCCCGTTATCAGATTTACGGTAAATGACGCATTTCTCGAAATTTCCGTTTCCGACGCATATTTTTTCATCATTTCGCAAAATCTGTACGCACATTCACAGAGCACGTTAAAAACCACGAAACATTCGTTCGGAACGGTTAATCGTATCTATCACCGTTTCGGTACAAAAAGCGACAAACCGGCTCGGGCGGTACCTCCGACGATTCGGGCGGTACCTCCGGCCGACTATCGGTCGAAAATTTTCAAAGTCCCACGGCTCCGGGCGGCACCTCCGAAACGTTTCCGAGCGATTTGCGTCTAAGCGATGAGCGATACGGTGAAATGCTTCGAACGAATGTTTCATGATTTTCGACGGGCTATACGACCCCGTTATCAGATTTACGGTAAATGACGCATTTCTCGAAATTTCCGTTTCCGACGCATATTTTTTCATCATTTCGCAAAATCTGTACGCACATTCACAGAGCACGTTAAAAACCACGAAACATTCGTTCGGAACGGTTAATCGTATCTATCACCGTTTCGGTACAAAAAGCGACAAACCGGCTCGGGCGGTACCTCCGACGATTCGGGCGGTACCTCCGGCCGACTATCGGTCGAAAATTTTCAAAGTCCCACGGCTCCGGGCGGCACCTCCGAAACGTTTCCGAGCGATTTGCGTCTAAGCGATGAGCGATACGGTGAAATGCTTCGAACGAATGTTTCATGATTTTCGACGGGCTATACGACCCCGTTATCAGATTTACGGTAAATGACGCATTTCTCGAAATTTCCGTTTCCGACGCATATTTTTTCATCATTTCGCAAAATCTGTACGCACATTCACAGAGCACGTTAAAAACCACGAAACATTCGTTCGGAACGGTTAATCGTATCTATCACCGTTTCGGTACAAAAAGCGACAAACCGGCTCGGGCGGTACCTCCGACGATTCGGGCGGTACCTCCGGCCGACTATCGGTCGAAAATTTTCAAAGTCCCACGGCTCCGGGCGGCACCTCCGAAACGTTTCCGAGCGATTTGCGTCTAAGCGATGAGCGATACGGTGAAATGCTTCGAACGAATGTTTCATGATTTTCGACGGGCTATACGACCCCGTTATCAGATTTACGGTAAATGACGCATTTCTCGAAATTTCCGTTTCCGACGCATATTTTTTCATCATTTCGCAAAATCTGTACGCACATTCACAGAGCACGTTAAAAACCACGAAACATTCGTTCGGAACGGTTAATCGTATCTATCACCGTTTCGGTACAAAAAGCGACAAACCGGCTCGGGCGGTACCTCCGACGATTCGGGCGGTACCTCCGGCCGACTATCGGTCGAAAATTTTCAAAGTCCCACGGCTCCGGGCGGCACCTCCGAAACGTTTCCGAGCGATTTGCGTCTAAGCGATGAGCGATACGGTGAAATGCTTCGAACGAATGTTTCATGATTTTCGACGGGCTATACGACCCCGTTATCAGATTTACGGTAAATGACGCATTTCTCGAAATTTCCGTTTCCGACGCATATTTTTTCATCATTTCGCAAAATCTGTACGCACATTCACAGAGCACGTTAAAAACCACGAAACATTCGTTCGGAACGGTTAATCGTATCTATCACCGTTTCGGTACAAAAAGCGACAAACCGGCTCGGGCGGTACCTCCGACGATTCGGGCGGTACCTCCGGCCGACTATCGGTCGAAAATTTTCAAAGTCCCACGGCTCCGGGCGGCACCTCCGAAACGTTTCCGAGCGATTTGCGTCTAAGCGATGAGCGATACGGTGAAATGCTTCGAACGAATGTTTCATGATTTTCGACGGGCTATACGACCCCGTTATCAGATTTACGGTAAATGACGCATTTCTCGAAATTTCCGTTTCCGACGCATATTTTTTCATCATTTCGCAAAATCTGTACGCACATTCACAGAGCACGTTAAAAACCACGAAACATTCGTTCGGAACGGTTAATCGTATCTATCACCGTTTCGGTACAAAAAGCGACAAACCGGCTCGGGCGGTACCTCCGACGATTCGGGCGGTACCTCCGGCCGACTATCGGTCGAAAATTTTCAAAGTCCCACGGCTCCGGGCGGCACCTCCGAAACGTTTCCGAGCGATTTGCGTCTAAGCGATGAGCGATACGGTGAAATGCTTCGAACGAATGTTTCATGATTTTCGACGGGCTATACGACCCCGTTATCAGATTTACGGTAAATGACGCATTTCTCGAAATTTCCGTTTCCGACGCATATTTTTTCATCATTTCGCAAAATCTGTACGCACATTCACAGAGCACGTTAAAAACCACGAAACATTCGTTCGGAACGGTTAATCGTATCTATCACCGTTTCGGTACAAAAAGCGACAAACCGGCTCGGGCGGTACCTCCGACGATTCGGGCGGTACCTCCGGCCGACTATCGGTCGAAAATTTTCAAAGTCCCACGGCTCCGGGCGGCACCTCCGAAACGTTTCCGAGCGATTTGCGTCTAAGCGATGAGCGATACGGTGAAATGCTTCGAACGAATGTTTCATGATTTTCGACGGGCTATACGACCCCGTTATCAGATTTACGGTAAATGACGCATTTCTCGAAATTTCCGTTTCCGACGCATATTTTTTCATCATTTCGCAAAATCTGTACGCACATTCACAGAGCACGTTAAAAACCACGAAACACTCTTTCGAACGATTAAGCAGTATCTATCACCGTTACGGTACAAAAAGCGACAAACCGGCTCGGGCGGTACCTCCGACGATTCGGGCGGTACCTCCGGCCGACTATCGGTCGAAAATTTTCAAAGTCCCACGGCTCCGGGCGGCACCTCCGAAACGTTTCCGAGCGATTTGCGTCTAAGCGATGAGCGATACGGTGAAATGCTTCGAACGAATGTTTCATGATTTTCGACGGGCTATACGACCCCGTTATCAGATTTACGGTAAATGACGCATTTCTCGAAATTTCCGTTTCCGACGCATATTTTTTCATCATTTCGCAAAATCTGTACGCACATTCACAGAGCACGTTAAAAACCACGAAACATTCGTTCGGAACGGTTAATCGTATCTATCACCGTTTCGGTACAAAAAGCGACAAACCGGCTCGGGCGGTACCTCCGACGATTCGGGCGGTACCTCCGGCCGACTATCGGTCGAAAATTTTCAAAGTCCCACGGCTCCGGGCGGCACCTCCGAAACGTTTCCGAGCGATTTGCGTCTAAGCGATGAGCGATACGGTGAAATGCTTCGAACGAATGTTTCATGATTTTCGACGGGCTATACGACCCCGTTATCAGATTTACGGTAAATGACGCATTTCTCGAAATTTCCGTTTCCGACGCATATTTTTTCATCATTTCGCAAAATCTGTACGCACATTCACAGAGCACGTTAAAAACCACGAAACATTCGTTCGGAACGGTTAATCGTATCTATCACCGTTTCGGTACAAAAAGCGACAAACCGGCTCGGGCGGTACCTCCGACGATTCGGGCGGTACCTCCGGCCGACTATCGGTCGAAAATTTTCAAAGTCCCACGGCTCCGGGCGGCACCTCCGAAACGTTTCCGAGCGATTTGCGTCTAAGCGATGAGCGATACGGTGAAATGCTTCGAACGAATGTTTCATGATTTTCGACGGGCTATACGACCCCGTTATCAGATTTACGGTAAATGACGCATTTCTCGAAATTTCCGTTTCCGACGCATATTTTTTCATCATTTCGCAAAATCTGTACGCACATTCACAGAGCACGTTAAAAACCACGAAACATTCGTTCGGAACGGTTAATCGTATCTATCACCGTTTCGGTACAAAAAGCGACAAACCGGCTCGGGCGGTACCTCCGACGATTCGGGCGGTACCACCGGCCGACTATCGGTCGAAAATTTTCAAAGTCCCACGGCTCCGGGCGGCACCTCCGAAACGTTTCCGAGCGATTTGCGTCTAAGCGATGAGCGATACGGTGAAATGCTTCGAACGAATGTTTCATGATTTTCGACGGGCTATACGACCCCGTTATCAGATTTACGGTAAATTACGCATTTCTCGAAATTTCCGTTTCCGACGCATATTTTTTCATCATTTCGCAAAATCTGTACGCACATTCACAGAGCACGTTAAAAACCACGAAACATTCGTTCGGAACGGTTAATCGTACTCTATCACGATTAGCAGGGTATCAACGCAGCGACTAACCGGCTCGGGCGGTACCTCCGACGATTCGGGCGGTACCACCGGCCGACTATCGGTCGAAAATTTTCAAAGTCCCACGGCTCCGGGCGGCACCTCCGAAACGTTTCCGAGCGATTTGCGTCTAAGCGATGAGCGATACGGTGAAATGCTTCGAACGAATGTTTCATGATTTTCGACGGGCTATACGACCCCGTTATCAGATTTACGGTAAATTACGCATTTCTCGAAATTTCCGTTTCCGACGCATATTTTTTCATCATTTCGCAAAATCTGTACGCACATTCACAGAGCACGTTAAAAACCACGAAACATTCGTTCGGAACGGTTAATCGTATCTATCACCGTTTCGGTACAAAAAGCGACAAACCGGCTCGGGCGGTACCTCCGACGATTCGGGCGGTACCTCCGGCCGACTATCGGTCGAAAATTTTCAAAGTCCCACGGCTCCGGGCGGCACCTCCGAAACGTTTCCGAGCGATTTGCGTCTAAGCGATGAGCGATACGGTGAAATGCTTCGAACGAATGTTTCATGATTTTCGACGGGCTATACGACCCCGTTATCAGATTTACGGTAAATGACGCATTTCTCGAAATTTCCGTTTCCGACGCATATTTTTTCATCATTTCGCAAAATCTGTACGCACATTCACAGAGCACGTTAAAAACCACGAAACATTCGTTCGGAACGGTTAATCGTATCTATCACCGTTTCGGTACAAAAAGCGACAAACCGGCTCGGGCGGTACCTCCGACGATTCGGGCGGTACCTCCGGCCGACTATCGGTCGAAAATTTTCAAAGTCCCACGGCTCCGGGCGGCACCTCCGAAACGTTTCCGAGCGATTTGCGTCTAAGCGATGAGCGATACGGTGAAATGCTTCGAACGAATGTTTCATGATTTTCGACGGGCTATACGACCCCGTTATCAGATTTACGGTAAATGACGCATTTCTCGAAATTTCCGTTTCCGACGCATATTTTTTCATCATTTCGCAAAATCTGTACGCACATTCACAGAGCGCGTTAAAAACCACGAAACATTCGTTCGGAACGGTTAATCGTATCTATCACCGTTTCGGTACAAAAAGCGACAAACCGGCTCGGGCGGTACCTCCGACGATTCGGGCGGTACCTCCGGCCGACTATCGGTCGAAAATTTTCAAAGTCCCACGGCTCCGGGCGGCACCTCCGAAACGTTTCCGAGCGATTTGCGTCTAAGCGATGAGCGATACGGTGAAATGCTTCGAACGAATGTTTCATGATTTTCGACGGGCTATACGACCCCGTTATCAGATTTACGGTAAATGACGCATTTCTCGAAATTTCCGTTTCCGACGCATATTTTTTCATCATTTCGCAAAATCTGTACGCACATTCACAGAGCGCGTTAAAAACCACGAAACATTCGTTCGGAACGGTTAATCGTATCTATCACCGTTTCGGTACAAAAAGCGACAAACCGGCTCGGGCGGTACCTCCGACGATTCGGGCGGTACCTCCGGCCGACTATCGGTCGAAAATTTTCAAAGTCCCACGGCTCCGGGCGGCACCTCCGAAACGTTTCCGAGCGATTTGCGTCTAAGCGATGAGCGATACGGTGAAATGCTTCGAACGAATGTTTCATGATTTTCGACGGGCTATACGACCCCGTTATCAGATTTACGGTAAATGACGCATTTCTCGAAATTTCCGTTTCCGACGCATATTTTTTCATCATTTCGCAAAATCTGTACGCACATTCACAGAGCACGTTAAAAATCACGAAACATTCGTTCGGAACGGTTAATCGTATCTATCACCGTTTCGGTACAAAAAGCGACAAACCGGCTCGGGCGGTACCTCCGACGATTCGGGCGGTACCTCCGGCCGACTATCGGTCGAAAATTTTCAAAGTCCCACGGCTCCGGGCGGCACCTCCGAAACGTTTCCGAGCGATTTGCGTCTAAGCGATGAGCGATACGGTGAAATGCTTCGAACGAATGTTTCATGATTTTCGACGGGCTATACGACCCCGTTATCAGATTTACGGTAAATGACGCATTTCTCGAAATTTCCGTTTCCGACGCATATTTTTTCATCATTTCGCAAAATCTGTACGCACATTCACAGAGCACGTTAAAAACCACGAAACATTCGTTCGGAACGGTTAATCGTATCTATCACCGTTTCGGTACAAAAAGCGACAAACCGGCTCGGGCGGTACCTCCGACGATTCGGGCGGTACCTCCGGCCGACTATCGGTCGAAAATTTTCAAAGTCCCACGGCTCCGGGCGGCACCTCCGAAACGTTTCCGAGCGATTTGCGTCTAAGCGATGAGCGATACGGTGAAATGCTTCGAACGAATGTTTCATGATTTTCGACGGGCTATACGACCCCGTTATCAGATTTACGGTAAATGACGCATTTCTCGAAATTTCCGTTTCCGACGCATATTTTTTCATCATTTCGCAAAATCTGTACGCACATTCACAGAGCACGTTAAAAACCACGAAACATTCGTTCGGAACGGTTAATCGTATCTATCACCGTTTCGGTACAAAAAGCGACAAACCGGCTCGGGCGGTACCTCCGACGATTCGGGCGGTACCTCCGGCCGACTATCGGTCGAAAATTTTCAAAGTCCCACGGCTCCGGGCGGCACCTCCGAAACGTTTCCGAGCGATTTGCGTCTAAGCGATGAGCGATACGGTGAAATGCTTCGAACGAATGTTTCATGATTTTCGACGGGCTATACGACCCCGTTATCAGATTTACGGTAAATGACGCATTTCTCGAAATTTCCGTTTCCGACGCATATTTTTTCATCATTTCGCAAAATCTGTACGCACATTCACAGAGCACGTTAAAAACCACGAAACATTCGTTCGGAACGGTTAATCGTATCTATCACCGTTTCGGTACAAAAAGCGACAAACCGGCTCGGGCGGTACCTCCGACGATTCGGGCGGTACCTCCGGCCGACTATCGGTCGAAAATTTTCAAAGTCCCACGGCTCCGGGCGGCACCTCCGAAACGTTTCCGAGCGATTTGCGTCTAAGCGATGAGCGATACGGTGAAATGCTTCGAACGAATGTTTCATGATTTTCGACGGGCTATACGACCCCGTTATCAGATTTACGGTAAATGACGCATTTCTCGAAATTTCCGTTTCCGACGCATATTTTTTCATCATTTCGCAAAATCTGTACGCACATTCACAGAGCACGTTAAAAACCACGAAACATTCGTTCGGAACGGTTAATCGTATCTATCACCGTTTCGGTACAAAAAGCGACAAACCGGCTCGGGCGGTACCTCCGACGATTCGGGCGGTACCTCCGGCCGACTATCGGTCGAAAATTTTCAAAGTCCCACGGCTCCGGGCGGCACCTCCGAAACGTTTCCGAGCGATTTGCGTCTAAGCGATGAGCGATACGGTGAAATGCTTCGAACGAATGTTTCATGATTTTCGACGGGCTATACGACCCCGTTATCAGATTTACGGTAAATGACGCATTTCTCGAAATTTCCGTTTCCGACGCATATTTTTTCATCATTTCGCAAAATCTGTACGCACATTCACAGAGCACGTTAAAAACCACGAAACATTCGTTCGGAACGGTTAATCGTATCTATCACCGTTTCGGTACAAAAAGCGACAAACCGGCTCGGGCGGTACCTCCGACGATTCGGGCGGTACCTCCGGCCGACTATCGGTCGAAAATTTTCAAAGTCCCACGGCTCCGGGCGGCACCTCCGAAACGTTTCCGAGCGATTTGCGTCTAAGCGATGAGCGATACGGTGAAATGCTTCGAACGAATGTTTCATGATTTTCGACGGGCTATACGACCCCGTTATCAGATTTACGGTAAATGACGCATTTCTCGAAATTTCCGTTTCCGACGCATATTTTTTCATCATTTCGCAAAATCTGTACGCACATTCACAGAGCACGTTAAAAACCACGAAACATTCGTTCGGAACGGTTAATCGTATCTATCACCGTTTCGGTACAAAAAGCGACAAACCGGCTCGGGCGGTACCTCCGACGATTCGGGCGGTACCTCCGGCCGACTATCGGTCGAAAATTTTCAAAGTCCCACGGCTCCGGGCGGCACCTCCGAAACGTTTCCGAGCGATTTGCGTCTAAGCGATGAGCGATACGGTGAAATGCTTCGAACGAATGTTTCATGATTTTCGACGGGCTATACGACCCCGTTATCAGATTTACGGTAAATGACGCATTTCTCGAAATTTCCGTTTCCGACGCATATTTTTTCATCATTTCGCAAAATCTGTACGCACATTCACAGAGCACGTTAAAAACCACGAAACATTCGTTCGGAACGGTTAATCGTATCTATCACCGTTTCGGTACAAAAAGCGACAAACCGGCTCGGGCGGTACCTCCGACGATTCGGGCGGTACCTCCGGCCGACTATCGGTCGAAAATTTTCAAAGTCCCACGGCTCCGGGCGGCACCTCCGAAACGTTTCCGAGCGATTTGCGTCTAAGCGATGAGCGATACGGTGAAATGCTTCGAACGAATGTTTCATGATTTTCGACGGGCTATACGACCCCGTTATCAGATTTACGGTAAATGACGCATTTCTCGAAATTTCCGTTTCCGACGCATATTTTTTCATCATTTCGCAAAATCTGTACGCACATTCACAGAGCACGTTAAAAACCACGAAACATTCGTTCGGAACGGTTAATCGTATCTATCACCGTTTCGGTACAAAAAGCGACAAACCGGCTCGGGCGGTACCTCCGACGATTCGGGCGGTACCTCCGGCCGACTATCGGTCGAAAATTTTCAAAGTCCCACGGCTCCGGGCGGCACCTCCGAAACGTTTCCGAGCGATTTGCGTCTAAGCGATGAGCGATACGGTGAAATGCTTCGAACGAATGTTTCATGATTTTCGACGGGCTATACACCCCGTTATCAGATTTACGGTAAATGACGCATTTCTCGAAATTTCCGTTTCCGACGCATATTTTTTCATCATTTCGCAAAATCTGTACGCACATTCACAGAGCACGTTAAAAACCACGAAACATTCGTTCGGAACGGTTAATCGTATCTATCACCGTTTCGGTACAAAAAGCGACAAACCGGCTCGGGCGGTACCTCCGACGATTCGGGCGGTACCTCCGGCCGACTATCGGTCGAAAATTTTCAAAGTCCCACGGCTCCGGGCGGCACCTCCGAAACGTTTCCGAGCGATTTGCGTCTAAGCGATGAGCGATACGGTGAAATGCTTCGAACGAATGTTTCATGATTTTCGACGGGCTATACGACCCCGTTATCAGATTTACGGTAAATGACGCATTTCTCGAAATTTCCGTTTCCGACGCATATTTTTTCATCATTTCGCAAAATCTGTACGCACATTCACAGAGCACGTTAAAAACTCACGAAACATTCGTTCGGAACGGTTAATCGTATCTATCACCGTTTCGGTACAAAAAGCGACAAACCGGCTCGGGCGGTACCTCCGACGATTCGGGCGGTACCTCCGGCCGACTATCGGTCGAAAATTTTCAAAGTCCCACGGCTCCCGGCACCTCCGAAACGTTTCCGAGCGATTTGCGTCTAAGCGATGAGCGATACGGTGAAATGCTTCGAACGAATGTTTCATGATTTTCGACGGGCTATACGACCCCGTTATCAGATTTACGGTAAATGACGCATTTCTCGAAATTTCCGTTTCCGACGCATATTTTTTCATCATTTCGCAAAATCTGTACGCACATTCACAGAGCACGTTAAAAACCACGAAACATTCGTTCGGAACGGTTAATCGTATCTATCACCGTTTCGGTACAAAAAGCGACAAACCGGCTCGGGCGGTACCTCCGACGATTCGGGCGGTACCTCCGGCCGACTATCGGTCGAAAATTTTCAAAGTCCCACGGCTCCGGGCGGCACCTCCGAAACGTTTCCGAGCGATTTGCGTCTAAGCGATGAGCGATACGGTGAAATGCTTCGAACGAATGTTTCATGATTTTCGACGGGCTATACGACCCCGTTATCAGATTTACGGTAAATGACGCATTTCTCGAAATTTCCGTTTCCGACGCATATTTTTTCATCATTTCGCAAAATCTGTACGCACATTCACAGAGCACGTTAAAAACCACGAAACATTCGTTCGGAACGGTTAATCGTATCTATCACCGTTTCGGTACAAAAAGCGACAAACCGGCTCGGGCGGTACCTCCGACGATTCGGGCGGTACCTCCGGCCGACTATCGGTCGAAAATTTTCAAAGTCCCACGGCTCCGGGCGGCACCTCCGAAACGTTTCCGAGCGATTTGCGTCTAAGCGATGAGCGATACGGTGAAATGCTTCGAACGAATGTTTCATGATTTTCGACGGGCTATACGACCCCGTTATCAGATTTACGGTAAATGACGCATTTCTCGAAATTTCCGTTTCCGACGCATATTTTTTCATCATTTCGCAAAATCTGTACGCACATTCACAGAGCACGTTAAAAACCACGAAACATTCGTTCGGAACGGTTAATCGTATCTATCACCGTTTCGGTACAAAAAGCGACAAACCGGCTCGGGCGGTACCTCCGACGATTCGGGCGGTACCTCCGGCCGACTATCGGTCGAAAATTTTCAAAGTCCCACGGCTCCGGGCGGCACCTCCGAAACGTTTCCGAGCGATTTGCGTCCAAGCGATGAGCGATACGGTGAAATGCTTCGAACGAATGTTTCATGATTTTCGACGGGCTATACGACCCCGTTATCAGATTTACGGTAAATGACGCATTTCTCGAAATTTCCGTTTCCGACGCATATTTTTTCATCATTTCGCAAAATCTGTACGCACATTCACAGAGCACGTTAAAAACCACGAAACATTCGTTCGGAACGGTTAATCGTATCTATCACCGTTTCGGTACAAAAAGCGACAAACCGGCTCGGGCGGTACCTCCGACGATTCGGGCGGTACCTCCGGCCGACTATCGGTCGAAAATTTTCAAAGTCCCACGGCTCCGGGCGGCACCTCCGAAACGTTTCCGAGCGATTTGCGTCTAAGCGATGAGCGATACGGTGAAATGCTTCGAACGAATGTTTCATGATTTTCGACGGGCTATACGACCCCGTTATCAGATTTACGGTAAATGACGCATTTCTCGAAATTTCCGTTTCCGACGCATATTTTTTCATCATTTCGCAAAATCTGTACGCACATTCACAGAGCACGTTAAAAACCACGAAACATTCGTTCGGAACGGTTAATCGTATCTATCACCGTTTCGGTACAAAAAGCGACAAACCGGCTCGGGCGGTACCTCCGACGATTCGGGCGGTACCTCCGGCCGACTATCGGTCGAAAATTTTCAAAGTCCCACGGCTCCGGGCGGCACCTCCGAAACGTTTCCGAGCGATTTGCGTCTAAGCGATGAGCGATACGGTGAAATGCTTCGAACGAATGTTTCATGATTTTCGACGGGCTATACGACCCCGTTATCAGATTTACGGTAAATGACGCATTTCTCGAAATTTCCGTTTCCGACGCATATTTTTTCATCATTTCGCAAAATCTGTACGCACATTCACAGAGCACGTTAAAAACCACGAAACATTCGTTCGGAACGGTTAATCGTATCTATCACCGTTTCGGTACAAAAAGCGACAAACCGGCTCGGGCGGTACCTCCGACGATTCGGGCGGTACCTCCGGCCGACTATCGGTCGAAAATTTTCAAAGTCCCACGGCTCCGGGCGGCACCTCCGAAACGTTTCCGAGCGATTTGCGTCTAAGCGATGAGCGATACGGTGAAATGCTTCGAACGAATGTTTCATGATTTTCGACGGGCTATACGACCCCGTTATCAGATTTACGGTAAATGACGCATTTCTCGAAATTTCCGTTTCCGACGCATATTTTTTCATCATTTCGCAAAATCTGTACGCACATTCACAGAGCACGTTAAAAACCACGAAACATTCGTTCGGAACGGTTAATCGTATCTATCACCGTTTCGGTACAAAAAGCGACAAACCGGCTCGGACGGTACCTCCGACGATTCGGGCGGTACCTCCGGCCGACTATCGGTCGAAAATTTTCAAAGTCCCACGGCTCCGGGCGGCACCTCCGAAACGTTTCCGAGCGATTTGCGTCTAAGCGATGAGCGATACGGTGAAATGCTTCGAACGAATGTTTCATGATTTTCGACGGGCTATACGACCCCGTTATCAGATTTACGGTAAATGACGCATTTCTCGAAATTTCCGTTTCCGACGCATATTTTTTCATCATTTCGCAAAATCTGTACGCACATTCACAGAGCACGTTAAAAACCACGAAACATTCGTTCGGAACGGTTAATCGTATCTATCACCGTTTCGGTACAAAAAGCGACAAACCGGCTCGGGCGGTACCTCCGACGATTCGGGCGGTACCTCCGGCCGACTATCGGTCGAAAATTTTCAAAGTCCCACGGCTCCGGGCGGCACCTCCGAAACGTTTCCGAGCGATTTGCGTCTAAGCGATGAGCGATACGGTGAAATGCTTCGAACGAATGTTTCATGATTTTCGACGGGCTATACGACCCCGTTATCAGATTTACGGTAAATGACGCATTTCTCGAAATTTCCGTTTCCGACGCATATTTTTTCATCATTTCGCAAAATCTGTACGCACATTCACAGAGCACGTTAAAAACCACGAAACATTCGTTCGGAACGGTTAATCGTATCTATCACCGTTTCGGTACAAAAAGCGACAAACCGGCTCGGGCGGTACCTCCGACGATTCGGGCGGTACCTCCGGCCGACTATCGGTCGAAAATTTGCAAAGTCCCACGGCTCCGGGCGGCACCTCCGAAACGTTTCCGAGCGATTTGCGTCTAAGCGATGAGCGATACGGTGAAATGCTTCGAACGAATGTTTCATGATTTTCGACGGGCTATACGACCCCGTTATCAGATTTACGGTAAATGACGCATTTCTCGAAATTTCCGTTTCCGACGCATATTTTTTCATCATTTCGCAAAATCTGTACGCACATTCACAGAGCACGTTAAAAACCACGAAACATTCGTTCGGAACGGTTAATCGTATCTATCACCGTTTCGGTACAAAAAGCGACAAACCGGCTCGGGCGGTACCTCCGACGATTCGGGCGGTACCTCCGTCCGACTATCGGTCGAAAATTTTCAAAGTCCCACGGCTCCGGGCGGCACCTCCGAAACGTTTCCGAGCGATTTGCGTCTAAGCGATGAGCGATACGGTGAAATGCTTCGAACGAATGTTTCATGATTTTCGACGGGCTATACGACCCCGTTATCAGATTTACGGTAAATGACGCATTTCTCGAAATTTCCGTTTCCGACGCATATTTTTTCATCATTTCGCAAAATCTGTACGCACATTCACAGAGCACGTTAAAAACCACGAAACATTCGTTCGGAACGGTTAATCGTATCTATCACCGTTTCGGTACAAAAAGCGACAAACCGGCTCGGGCGGTACCTCCGACGATTCGGGCGGTACCTCCGGCCGACTATCGGTCGAAAATTTTCAAAGTCCCACGGCTCCGGGCGGCACCTCCGAAACGTTTCCGAGCGATTTGCGTCCAAGCGATGAGCGATACGGTGAAATGCTTCGAACGAATGTTTCATGATTTTCGACGGGCTATACGACCCCCTTATCAGATTTACGGTAAATGACGCATTTCTCGAAATTTCCGTTTCCGACGCATATTTTTTCATCATTTCGCAAAATCTGTACGCACATTCACAGAGCACGTTAAAAACCACGAAACATTCGTTCGGAACGGTTAATCGTATCTATCACCGTTTCGGTACAAAAAGCGACAAACCGGCTCGGGCGGTACCTCCGACGATTCGGGCGGTACCTCCGGCCGACTATCGGTCGAAAATTTTCAAAGTCCCACGGCTCCGGGCGGCACCTCCGAAACGTTTCCGAGCGATTTGCGTCTAAGCGATGAGCGATACGGTGAAATGCTTCGAACGAATGTTTCATGATTTTCGACGGGCTATACGACCCCGTTATCAGATTTACGGTAAATGACGCATTTCTCGAAATTTCCGTTTCCGACGCATATTTTTTCATCATTTCGCAAAATCTGTACGCACATTCACAGAGCACGTTAAAAACCACGAAACATTCGTTCGGAACGGTTAATCGTATCTATCACCGTTTCGGTACAAAAAGCGACAAACCGGCTCGGGCGGTACCTCCGACGATTCGGGCGGTACCTCCGGCCGACTATCGGTCGAAAATTTTCAAAGTCCCACGGCTCCGGGCGGCACCTCCGAAACGTTTCCGAGCGATTTGCGTCCAAGCGATGAGCGATACGGTGAAATGCTTCGAACGAATGTTTCATGATTTTCGACGGGCTATACGACCCCGTTATCAGATTTACGGTAAATGACGCATTTCTCGAAATTTCCGTTTCCGACGCATATTTTTTCATCATTTCGCAAAATCTGTACGCACATTCACAGAGCACGTTAAAAACCACGAAACATTCGTTCGGAACGGTTAATCGTATCTATCACCGTTTCGGTACAAAAAGCGACAAACCGGCTCGGGCGGTACCTCCGACGATTCGGGCGGTACCTCCGGCCGACTATCGGTCGAAAATTTTCAAAGTCCCACGGCTCCGGGCGGCACCTCCGAAACGTTTCCGAGCGATTTGCGTCTAAGCGATGAGCGATACGGTGAAATGCTTCGAACGAATGTTTCATGATTTTCGACGGGCTATACGACCCCGTTATCAGATTTACGGTAAATGACGCATTTCTCGAAATTTCCGTTTCCGACGCATATTTTTTCATCATTTCGCAAAATCTGTACGCACATTCACAGAGCACGTTAAAAACCACGAAACATTCGTTCGGAACGGTTAATCGTATCTATCACCGTTTCGGTACAAAAAGCGACAAACCGGCTCGGGCGGTACCTCCGACGATTCGGGCGGTACCTCCGGCCGACTATCGGTCGAAAATTTTCAAAGTCCCACGGCTCCGGGCGGCACCTCCGAAACGTTTCCGAGCGATTTGCGTCCAAGCGATGAGCGATACGGTGAAATGCTTCGAACGAATGTTTCATGATTTTCGACGGGCTATACGACCCCGTTATCAGATTTACGGTAAATGACGCATTTCTCGAAATTTCCGTTTCCGACGCATATTTTTTCATCATTTCGCAAAATCTGTACGCACATTCACAGAGCACGTTAAAAACCACGAAACATTCGTTCGGAACGGTTAATCGTATCTATCACCGTTTCGGTACAAAAAGCGACAAACCGGCTCGGGCGGTACCTCCGACGATTCGGGCGGTACCTCCGGCCGACTATCGGTCGAAAATTTTCAAAGTCCCACGGCTCCGGGCGGCACCTCCGAAACGTTTCCGAGCGATTTGCGTCTAAGCGATGAGCGATACGGTGAAATGCTTCGAACGAATGTTTCATGATTTTCGACGGGCTATACGACCCCGTTATCAGATTTACGGTAAATGACGCATTTCTCGAAATTTCCGTTTCCGACGCATATTTTTTCATCATTTCGCAAAATCTGTACGCACATTCACAGAGCACGTTAAAAACCACGAAACATTCGTTCGGAACGGTTAATCGTATCTATCACCGTTTCGGTACAAAAAGCGACAAACCGGCTCGGGCGGTACCTCCGACGATTCGGGCGGTACCTCCGGCCGACTATCGGTCGAAAATTTTCAAAGTCCCACGGCTCCGGGCGGCACCTCCGAAACGTTTCCGAGCGATTTGCGTCCAAGCGATGAGCGATACGGTGAAATGCTTCGAACGAATGTTTCATGATTTTCGACGGGCTATACGACCCCGTTATCAGATTTACGGTAAATGACGCATTTCTCGAAATTTCCGTTTCCGACGCATATTTTTTCATCATTTCGCAAAATCTGTACGCACATTCACAGAGCACGTTAAAAACCACGAAACATTCGTTCGGAACGGTTAATCGTATCTATCACCGTTTCGGTACAAAAAGCGACAAACCGGCTCGGGCGGTACCTCCGACGATTCGGGCGGTACCTCCGGCCGACTATCGGTCGAAAATTTTCAAAGTCCCACGGCTCCGGGCGGCACCTCCGAAACGTTTCCGAGCGATTTGCGTCTAAGCGATGAGCGATACGGTGAAATGCTTCGAACGAATGTTTCATGATTTTCGACGGGCTATACGACCCCGTTATCAGATTTACGGTAAATGACGCATTTCTCGAAATTTCCGTTTCCGACGCATATTTTTTCATCATTTCGCAAAATCTGTACGCACATTCACAGAGCACGTTAAAAACCACGAAACATTCGTTCGGAACGGTTAATCGTATCTATCACCGTTTCGGTACAAAAAGCGACAAACCGGCTCGGGCGGTACCTCCGACGATTCGGGCGGTACCTCCGGCCGACTATCGGTCGAAAATTTTCAAAGTCCCACGGCTCCGGGCGGCACCTCCGAAACGTTTCCGAGCGATTTGCGTCCAAGCGATGAGCGATACGGTGAAATGCTTCGAACGAATGTTTCATGATTTTCGACGGGCTATACGACCCCGTTATCAGATTTACGGTAAATGACGCATTTCTCGAAATTTCCGTTTCCGACGCATATTTTTTCATCATTTCGCAAAATCTGTACGCACATTCACAGAGCACGTTAAAAACCACGAAACATTCGTTCGGAACGGTTAATCGTATCTATCACCGTTTCGGTACAAAAAGCGACAAACCGGCTCGGGCGGTACCTCCGACGATTCGGGCGGTACCTCCGGCCGACTATCGGTCGAAAATTTTCAAAGTCCCACGGCTCCGGGCGGCACCTCCGAAACGTTTCCGAGCGATTTGCGTCTAAGCGATGAGCGATACGGTGAAATGCTTCGAACGAATGTTTCATGATTTTCGACGGGCTATACGACCCCGTTATCAGATTTACGGTAAATGACGCATTTCTCGAAATTTCCGTTTCCGACGCATATTTTTTCATCATTTCGCAAAATCTGTACGCACATTCACAGAGCACGTTAAAAACCACGAAACATTCGTTCGGAACGGTTAATCGTATCTATCACCGTTTCGGTACAAAAAGCGACAAACCGGCTCGGGCGGTACCTCCGACGATTCGGGCGGTACCTCCGGCCGACTATCGGTCGAAAATTTTCAAAGTCCCACGGCTCCGGGCGGCACCTCCGAAACGTTTCCGAGCGATTTGCGTCCAAGCGATGAGCGATACGGTGAAATGCTTCGAACGAATGTTTCATGATTTTCGACGGGCTATACGACCCCGTTATCAGATTTACGGTAAATGACGCATTTCTCGAAATTTCCGTTTCCGACGCATATTTTTTCATCATTTCGCAAAATCTGTACGCACATTCACAGAGCACGTTAAAAACCACGAAACATTCGTTCGGAACGGTTAATCGTATCTATCACCGTTTCGGTACAAAAAGCGACAAACCGGCTCGGGCGGTACCTCCGACGATTCGGGCGGTACCTCCGGCCGACTATCGGTCGAAAATTTTCAAAGTCCCACGGCTCCGGGCGGCACCTCCGAAACGTTTCCGAGCGATTTGCGTCTAAGCGATGAGCGATACGGTGAAATGCTTCGAACGAATGTTTCATGATTTTCGACGGGCTATACGACCCCGTTATCAGATTTACGGTAAATGACGCATTTCTCGAAATTTCCGTTTCCGACGCATATTTTTTCATCATTTCGCAAAATCTGTACGCACATTCACAGAGCACGTTAAAAACCACGAAACATTCGTTCGGAACGGTTAATCGTATCTATCACCGTTTCGGTACAAAAAGCGACAAACCGGCTCGGGCGGTACCTCCGACGATTCGGGCGGTACCTCCGGCCGACTATCGGTCGAAAATTTTCAAAGTCCCACGGCTCCGGGCGGCACCTCCGAAACGTTTCCGAGCGATTTGCGTCCAAGCGATGAGCGATACGGTGAAATGCTTCGAACGAATGTTTCATGATTTTCGACGGGCTATACGACCCCGTTATCAGATTTACGGTAAATGACGCATTTCTCGAAATTTCCGTTTCCGACGCATATTTTTTCATCATTTCGCAAAATCTGTACGCACATTCACAGAGCACGTTAAAAACCACGAAACATTCGTTCGGAACGGTTAATCGTATCTATCACCGTTTCGGTACAAAAAGCGACAAACCGGCTCGGGCGGTACCTCCGACGATTCGGGCGGTACCTCCGGCCGACTATCGGTCGAAAATTTTCAAAGTCCCACGGCTCCGGGCGGCACCTCCGAAACGTTTCCGAGCGATTTGCGTCTAAGCGATGAGCGATACGGTGAAATGCTTCGAACGAATGTTTCATGATTTTCGACGGGCTATACGACCCCGTTATCAGATTTACGGTAAATGACGCATTTCTCGAAATTTCCGTTTCCGACGCATATTTTTTCATCATTTCGCAAAATCTGTACGCACATTCACAGAGCACGTTAAAAACCACGAAACATTCGTTCGGAACGGTTAATCGTATCTATCACCGTTTCGGTACAAAAAGCGACAAACCGGCTCGGGCGGTACCTCCGACGATTCGGGCGGTACCTCCGGCCGACTATCGGTCGAAAATTTTCAAAGTCCCACGGCTCCGGGCGGCACCTCCGAAACGTTTCCGAGCGATTTGCGTCCAAGCGATGAGCGATACGGTGAAATGCTTCGAACGAATGTTTCATGATTTTCGACGGGCTATACGACCCCGTTATCAGATTTACGGTAAATGACGCATTTCTCGAAATTTCCGTTTCCGACGCATATTTTTTCATCATTTCGCAAAATCTGTACGCACATTCACAGAGCACGTTAAAAACCACGAAACATTCGTTCGGAACGGTTAATCGTATCTATCACCGTTTCGGTACAAAAAGCGACAAACCGGCTCGGGCGGTACCTCCGACGATTCGGGCGGTACCTCCGGCCGACTATCGGTCGAAAATTTTCAAAGTCCCACGGCTCCGGGCGGCACCTCCGAAACGTTTCCGAGCGATTTGCGTCTAAGCGATGAGCGATACGGTGAAATGCTTCGAACGAATGTTTCATGATTTTCGACGGGCTATACGACCCCGTTATCAGATTTACGGTAAATGACGCATTTCTCGAAATTTCCGTTTCCGACGCATATTTTTTCATCATTTCGCAAAATCTGTACGCACATTCACAGAGCACGTTAAAAACCACGAAACATTCGTTCGGAACGGTTAATCGTATCTATCACCGTTTCGGTACAAAAAGCGACAAACCGGCTCGGGCGGTACCTCCGACGATTCGGGCGGTACCTCCGGCCGACTATCGGTCGAAAATTTTCAAAGTCCCACGGCTCCGGGCGGCACCTCCGAAACGTTTCCGAGCGATTTGCGTCTAAGCGATGAGCGATACGGTGAAATGCTTCGAACGAATGTTTCATGATTTTCGACGGGCTATACGACCCCGTTATCAGATTTACGGTAAATGACGCATTTCTCGAAATTTCCGTTTCCGACGCATATTTTTTCATCATTTCGCAAAATCTGTACGCACATTCACAGAGCACGTTAAAAACCACGAAACATTCGTTCGGAACGGTTAATCGTATCTATCACCGTTTCGGTACAAAAAGCGACAAACCGGCTCGGGCGGTACCTCCGACGATTCGGGCGGTACCTCCGGCCGACTATCGGTCGAAAATTTGCAAAGTCCCACGGCTCCGGGTTAGGTTATAGTAAAATGACCAAAAATATTTTGGAAACTGAGCACGTGGAGTGGTGTGGAATTAAGAGAGGAACATTTTATGTCCTATAAATATTACATTTCTATTAAAAGGTTTTCGAGTTATCGCCGAAAAACTGTTTTTTCACCTATGAATCTCGAAAAGGAGCACGGGATGGTATTGTTTTCGGGTCCCTATCTTCTAGATCTCGTCGAGAGAAATAAAAACGTATACCTGTATTTTTTTCCCAGGACTCGTAGTTTAGGAGTTATAAATTTTTGAAAATCCAAAAAAAAATTTTTTTTTTCCAAAATTCCTTAAAAATGTCTAATTCGTGCAAAAAATCGAAGAACTTTGAATTTTGGAAACTTTTTTTTTTCACCGTCATATCTCGGAAACCGTTGTATCCAGAGCTTGGCAATGTACGGCGAGATTATAGGCCTTTATTAGCTCTACAATTTTATCTCAGTACTTTTTCCCTCTAGGATTCATAGTTTCGGAGATATAGCCAATTTTTTGTTCTCTAAGGATGGTTTTTGGCGAATATCTCGGAAACGAGGGCGTTAAGGGGTGTGGTTGCTTATATTCATTCTTATTTCTATCGTCGAGATCTACGAGAAAGGTCCTACGGATCATCGTCCTAGGACCCACCGTTTAGGCTCTGTATATTTGGAGCGGGGTGTGAAATTGGTCCAAGTTGCACGGGGTTGTACGGGATGTCGAAAATGGATAAAAAATATACTATACCAATCGATAGAGAATCGAGAATCGTGCATTTGGGACTCACATTTTTAAAAAAATATTTTTGATTTTTGAATTTTTTTTCGATTTTTGAAATTTTTAAATTTTTTTTCCAAGTTTCGGACCCCTCAAAAAGTGGGGAAAAATGTGAGCGTCGAAAAAATTGCAACTATAGACGGAACGTAGAAAGGGGGTTCGGGGGGCGAAGCCCCCCGACGGGGGTCGGGGGGCGAAGCCCCCCGGGTGGAAAGAAAGGGCGCGTTTGGGGGGCGCAGGGGGGCGAAGCCCCCCGCCTACGACGAAGCAACGTTCGATGGCAGACGTAGTACGACGGAAGTAGTAAGAAATAACCGGGTGTTTATTATCAAGACTGGAATAATTTTTTATTTTTATTTTTTTTAAGGGTTAGGACGACTAACGCAACGACACGGAGCGAGGAGGGTGGTTTCCGAGTGAGTCAGGGGAGTCGACCGACACCTAGTCAGGTCGGGTCTGGGTTAGGGTTAGGGTTAGGGTTAGGGTTAGGGTTAGGGTTAGGGTTAGGGTTAGGGTTAGGGTTAGGGTTAGGGTTAGGGTTAGGGTTAGGTTAGGTTAGGTTAGGTTATAGTAAAATGACCAAAAATATTTTGGAAACTGAGCACGTGGAGTGGTGTGGAATTAAGAGAGGAACATTTTATGTCCTATAAATATTACATTTCTATTAAAAGGTTTTCGAGTTATCGCCGAAAAACTGTTTTTTCACCTATGAATCTCGAAAAGGAGCACGGGATGGTATTGTTTTCGGGTCCCTATCTTCTAGATCTCGTCGAGAGAAATAAAAACGTATACCTGTATTTTTTTCCCAGGACTCGTAGTTTAGGAGTTATAAATTTTTGAAAATCCAAAAAAAAATTTTTTTTTTCCAAAATTCCTTAAAAATGTCTAATTCGTGCAAAAAATCGAAGAACTTTGAATTTTGGAAACTTTTTTTTTTCACCGTCATATCTCGGAAACCGTTGTATCCAGAGCTTGGCAATGTACGGCGAGATTATAGGCCTTTATTAGCTCTACAATTTTATCTCAGTACTTTTTCCCTCTAGGATTCATAGTTTCGGAGATATAGCCAATTTTTTGTTCTCTAAGGATGGTTTTTGGCGAATATCTCGGAAACGAGGGCGTTAAGGGGTGTGGTTGCTTATATTCATTCTTATTTCTATCGTCGAGATCTACGAGAAAGGTCCTACGGATCATCGTCCTAGGACCCACCGTTTAGGCTCTGTATATTTGGAGCGGGGTGTGAAATTGGTCCAAGTTGCACGGGGTTGTACGGGATGTCGAAAATGGATAAAAAATATACTATACCAATCGATAGAGAATCGAGAATCGTGCATTTGGGACTCACATTTTTAAAAAAATATTTTTGATTTTTGAATTTTTTTTCGATTTTTGAAATTTTTAAATTTTTTTTCCAAGTTTCGGACCCCTCAAAAAGTGGGGAAAAATGTGAGCGTCGAAAAAATTGCAACTATAGACGGAACGTAGAAAGGGGGTTCGGGGGGCGAAGCCCCCCGACGGGGGTCGGGGGGCGAAGCCCCCCGGGTGGAAAGAAAGGGCGCGTTTGGGGGGCGCAGGGGGGCGAAGCCCCCCGCCTACGACGAAGCAACGTTCGATGGCAGACGTAGTACGACGGAAGTAGTAAGAAATAACCGGGTGTTTATTATCAAGACTGGAATAATTTTTTATTTTTATTTTTTTTAAGGGTTAGGACGACTAACGCAACGACACGGAGCGAGGAGGGTGGTTTCCGAGTGAGTCAGGGGAGTCGACCGACACCTAGTCAGGTCGGGTCTGGGTTAGGGTTAGGGTTAGGGTTAGGGTTAGGGTTAGGGTTAGGGTTAGGGTTAGGGTTAGGGTTAGGGTTAGGGTTAGGGTTAGGGTTAGGTTATAGTAAAATGACCAAAAATATTTTGGAAACTGAGCACGTGGAGTGGTGTGGAATTAAGAGAGGAACATTTTATGTCCTATAAATATTACATTTCTATTAAAAGGTTTTCGAGTTATCGCCGAAAAACTGTTTTTTCACCTATGAATCTCGAAAAGGAGCACGGGATGGTATTGTTTTCGGGTCCCTATCTTCTAGATCTCGTCGAGAGAAATAAAAACGTATACCTGTATTTTTTTCCCAGGACTCGTAGTTTAGGAGTTATAAATTTTTGAAAATCCAAAAAAAAATTTTTTTTTTCCAAAATTCCTTAAAAATGTCTAATTCGTGCAAAAAATCGAAGAACTTTGAATTTTGGAAACTTTTTTTTTTCACCGTCATATCTCGGAAACCGTTGTATCCAGAGCTTGGCAATGTACGGCGAGATTATAGGCCTTTATTAGCTCTACAATTTTATCTCAGTACTTTTTCCCTCTAGGATTCATAGTTTCGGAGATATAGCCAATTTTTTGTTCTCTAAGGATGGTTTTTGGCGAATATCTCGGAAACGAGGGCGTTAAGGGGTGTGGTTGCTTATATTCATTCTTATTTCTATCGTCGAGATCTACGAGAAAGGTCCTACGGATCATCGTCCTAGGACCCACCGTTTAGGCTCTGTATATTTGGAGCGGGGTGTGAAATTGGTCCAAGTTGCACGGGGTTGTACGGGATGTCGAAAATGGATAAAAAATATACTATACCAATCGATAGAGAATCGAGAATCGTGCATTTGGGACTCACATTTTTAAAAAAATATTTTTGATTTTTGAATTTTTTTTCGATTTTTGAAATTTTTAAATTTTTTTTCCAAGTTTCGGACCCCTCAAAAAGTGGGGAAAAATGTGAGCGTCGAAAAAATTGCAACTATAGACGGAACGTAGAAAGGGGGTTCGGGGGGCGAAGCCCCCCGACGGGGGTCGGGGGGCGAAGCCCCCCGGGTGGAAAGAAAGGGCGCGTTTGGGGGGCGCAGGGGGGCGAAGCCCCCCGCCTACGACGAAGCAACGTTCGATGGCAGACGTAGTACGACGGAAGTAGTAAGAAATAACCGGGTGTTTATTATCAAGACTGGAATAATTTTTTATTTTTATTTTTTTTAAGGGTTAGGACGACTAACGCAACGACACGGAGCGAGGAGGGTGGTTTCCGAGTGAGTCAGGGGAGTCGACCGACACCTAGTCAGGTCGGGTCTGGGTTAGGGTTAGGGTTAGGGTTAGGGTTAGGGTTAGGGTTAGGGTTAGGGTTAGGGTTAGGGTTAGGGTTAGGGTTAGGGTTAGGGTTAGGTTATAGTAAAATGACCAAAAATATTTTGGAAACTGAGCACGTGGAGTGGTGTGGAATTAAGAGAGGAACATTTTATGTCCTATAAATATTACATTTCTATTAAAAGGTTTTCGAGTTATCGCCGAAAAACTGTTTTTTCACCTATGAATCTCGAAAAGGAGCACGGGATGGTATTGTTTTCGGGTCCCTATCTTCTAGATCTCGTCGAGAGAAATAAAAACGTATACCTGTATTTTTTTCCCAGGACTCGTAGTTTAGGAGTTATAAATTTTTGAAAATCCAAAAAAAAATTTTTTTTTTCCAAAATTCCTTAAAAATGTCTAATTCGTGCAAAAAATCGAAGAACTTTGAATTTTGGAAACTTTTTTTTTTCACCGTCATATCTCGGAAACCGTTGTATCCAGAGCTTGGCAATGTACGGCGAGATTATAGGCCTTTATTAGCTCTACAATTTTATCTCAGTACTTTTTCCCTCTAGGATTCATAGTTTCGGAGATATAGCCAATTTTTTGTTCTCTAAGGATGGTTTTTGGCGAATATCTCGGAAACGAGGGCGTTAAGGGGTGTGGTTGCTTATATTCATTCTTATTTCTATCGTCGAGATCTACGAGAAAGGTCCTACGGATCATCGTCCTAGGACCCACCGTTTAGGCTCTGTATATTTGGAGCGGGGTGTGAAATTGGTCCAAGTTGCACGGGGTTGTACGGGATGTCGAAAATGGATAAAAAATATACTATACCAATCGATAGAGAATCGAGAATCGTGCATTTGGGACTCACATTTTTAAAAAAATATTTTTGATTTTTGAATTTTTTTTCGATTTTTGAAATTTTTAAATTTTTTTTCCAAGTTTCGGACCCCTCAAAAAGTGGGGAAAAATGTGAGCGTCGAAAAAATTGCAACTATAGACGGAACGTAGAAAGGGGGTTCGGGGGGCGAAGCCCCCCGACGGGGGTCGGGGGGCGAAGCCCCCCGGGTGGAAAGAAAGGGCGCGTTTGGGGGGCGCAGGGGGGCGAAGCCCCCCGCCTACGACGAAGCAACGTTCGATGGCAGACGTAGTACGACGGAAGTAGTAAGAAATAACCGGGTGTTTATTATCAAGACTGGAATAATTTTTTATTTTTATTTTTTTTAAGGGTTAGGACGACTAACGCAACGACACGGAGCGAGGAGGGTGGTTTCCGAGTGAGTCAGGGGAGTCGACCGACACCTAGTCAGGTCGGGTCTGGGTTAGGGTTAGGGTTAGGGTTAGGGTTAGGGTTAGGGTTAGGGTTAGGGTTAGGGTTAGGGTTAGGGTTAGGGTTAGGGTTAGGGTTAGGTTATAGTAAAATGACCAAAAATATTTTGGAAACTGAGCACGTGGAGTGGTGTGGAATTAAGAGAGGAACATTTTATGTCCTATAAATATTACATTTCTATTAAAAGGTTTTCGAGTTATCGCCGAAAAACTGTTTTTTCACCTATGAATCTCGAAAAGGAGCACGGGATGGTATTGTTTTCGGGTCCCTATCTTCTAGATCTCGTCGAGAGAAATAAAAACGTATACCTGTATTTTTTTCCCAGGACTCGTAGTTTAGGAGTTATAAATTTTTGAAAATCCAAAAAAAAATTTTTTTTTTCCAAAATTCCTTAAAAATGTCTAATTCGTGCAAAAAATCGAAGAACTTTGAATTTTGGAAACTTTTTTTTTTCACCGTCATATCTCGGAAACCGTTGTATCCAGAGCTTGGCAATGTACGGCGAGATTATAGGCCTTTATTAGCTCTACAATTTTATCTCAGTACTTTTTCCCTCTAGGATTCATAGTTTCGGAGATATAGCCAATTTTTTGTTCTCTAAGGATGGTTTTTGGCGAATATCTCGGAAACGAGGGCGTTAAGGGGTGTGGTTGCTTATATTCATTCTTATTTCTATCGTCGAGATCTACGAGAAAGGTCCTACGGATCATCGTCCTAGGACCCACCGTTTAGGCTCTGTATATTTGGAGCGGGGTGTGAAATTGGTCCAAGTTGCACGGGGTTGTACGGGATGTCGAAAATGGATAAAAAATATACTATACCAATCGATAGAGAATCGAGAATCGTGCATTTGGGACTCACATTTTTAAAAAAATATTTTTGATTTTTGAATTTTTTTTCGATTTTTGAAATTTTTAAATTTTTTTTCCAAGTTTCGGACCCCTCAAAAAGTGGGGAAAAATGTGAGCGTCGAAAAAATTGCAACTATAGACGGAACGTAGAAAGGGGGTTCGGGGGGCGAAGCCCCCCGACGGGGGTCGGGGGGCGAAGCCCCCCGGGTGGAAAGAAAGGGCGCGTTTGGGGGGCGCAGGGGGGCGAAGCCCCCCGCCTACGACGAAGCAACGTTCGATGGCAGACGTAGTACGACGGAAGTAGTAAGAAATAACCGGGTGTTTATTATCAAGACTGGAATAATTTTTTATTTTTATTTTTTTTAAGGGTTAGGACGACTAACGCAACGACACGGAGCGAGGAGGGTGGTTTCCGAGTGAGTCAGGGGAGTCGACCGACACCTAGTCAGGTCGGGTCTGGGTTAGGGTTAGGGTTAGGGTTAGGGTTAGGGTTAGGGTTAGGGTTAGGGTTAGGGTTAGGGTTAGGGTTAGGGTTAGGGTTAGGGTTAGGTTATAGTAAAATGACCAAAAATATTTTGGAAACTGAGCACGTGGAGTGGTGTGGAATTAAGAGAGGAACATTTTATGTCCTATAAATATTACATTTCTATTAAAAGGTTTTCGAGTTATCGCCGAAAAACTGTTTTTTCACCTATGAATCTCGAAAAGGAGCACGGGATGGTATTGTTTTCGGGTCCCTATCTTCTAGATCTCGTCGAGAGAAATAAAAACGTATACCTGTATTTTTTTCCCAGGACTCGTAGTTTAGGAGTTATAAATTTTTGAAAATCCAAAAAAAAATTTTTTTTTTCCAAAATTCCTTAAAAATGTCTAATTCGTGCAAAAAATCGAAGAACTTTGAATTTTGGAAACTTTTTTTTTTCACCGTCATATCTCGGAAACCGTTGTATCCAGAGCTTGGCAATGTACGGCGAGATTATAGGCCTTTATTAGCTCTACAATTTTATCTCAGTACTTTTTCCCTCTAGGATTCATAGTTTCGGAGATATAGCCAATTTTTTGTTCTCTAAGGATGGTTTTTGGCGAATATCTCGGAAACGAGGGCGTTAAGGGGTGTGGTTGCTTATATTCATTCTTATTTCTATCGTCGAGATCTACGAGAAAGGTCCTACGGATCATCGTCCTAGGACCCACCGTTTAGGCTCTGTATATTTGGAGCGGGGTGTGAAATTGGTCCAAGTTGCACGGGGTTGTACGGGATGTCGAAAATGGATAAAAAATATACTATACCAATCGATAGAGAATCGAGAATCGTGCATTTGGGACTCACATTTTTAAAAAAATATTTTTGATTTTTGAATTTTTTTTCGATTTTTGAAATTTTTAAATTTTTTTTCCAAGTTTCGGACCCCTCAAAAAGTGGGGAAAAATGTGAGCGTCGAAAAAATTGCAACTATAGACGGAACGTAGAAAGGGGGTTCGGGGGGCGAAGCCCCCCGACGGGGGTCGGGGGGCGAAGCCCCCCGGGTGGAAAGAAAGGGCGCGTTTGGGGGGCGCAGGGGGGCGAAGCCCCCCGCCTACGACGAAGCAACGTTCGATGGCAGACGTAGTACGACGGAAGTAGTAAGAAATAACCGGGTGTTTATTATCAAGACTGGAATAATTTTTTATTTTTATTTTTTTTAAGGGTTAGGACGACTAACGCAACGACACGGAGCGAGGAGGGTGGTTTCCGAGTGAGTCAGGGGAGTCGACCGACACCTAGTCAGGTCGGGTCTGGGTTAGGGTTAGGGTTAGGGTTAGGGTTAGGGTTAGGGTTAGGGTTAGGGTTAGGGTTAGGGTTAGGGTTAGGGTTAGGGTTAGGGTTAGGTTATAGTAAAATGACCAAAAATATTTTGGAAACTGAGCACGTGGAGTGGTGTGGAATTAAGAGAGGAACATTTTATGTCCTATAAATATTACATTTCTATTAAAAGGTTTTCGAGTTATCGCCGAAAAACTGTTTTTTCACCTATGAATCTCGAAAAGGAGCACGGGATGGTATTGTTTTCGGGTCCCTATCTTCTAGATCTCGTCGAGAGAAATAAAAACGTATACCTGTATTTTTTTCCCAGGACTCGTAGTTTAGGAGTTATAAATTTTTGAAAATCCAAAAAAAAATTTTTTTTTTCCAAAATTCCTTAAAAATGTCTAATTCGTGCAAAAAATCGAAGAACTTTGAATTTTGGAAACTTTTTTTTTTCACCGTCATATCTCGGAAACCGTTGTATCCAGAGCTTGGCAATGTACGGCGAGATTATAGGCCTTTATTAGCTCTACAATTTTATCTCAGTACTTTTTCCCTCTAGGATTCATAGTTTCGGAGATATAGCCAATTTTTTGTTCTCTAAGGATGGTTTTTGGCGAATATCTCGGAAACGAGGGCGTTAAGGGGTGTGGTTGCTTATATTCATTCTTATTTCTATCGTCGAGATCTACGAGAAAGGTCCTACGGATCATCGTCCTAGGACCCACCGTTTAGGCTCTGTATATTTGGAGCGGGGTGTGAAATTGGTCCAAGTTGCACGGGGTTGTACGGGATGTCGAAAATGGATAAAAAATATACTATACCAATCGATAGAGAATCGAGAATCGTGCATTTGGGACTCACATTTTTAAAAAAATATTTTTGATTTTTGAATTTTTTTTCGATTTTTGAAATTTTTAAATTTTTTTTCCAAGTTTCGGACCCCTCAAAAAGTGGGGAAAAATGTGAGCGTCGAAAAAATTGCAACTATAGACGGAACGTAGAAAGGGGGTTCGGGGGGCGAAGCCCCCCGACGGGGGTCGGGGGGCGAAGCCCCCCGGGTGGAAAGAAAGGGCGCGTTTGGGGGGCGCAGGGGGGCGAAGCCCCCCGCCTACGACGAAGCAACGTTCGATGGCAGACGTAGTACGACGGAAGTAGTAAGAAATAACCGGGTGTTTATTATCAAGACTGGAATAATTTTTTATTTTTATTTTTTTTAAGGGTTAGGACGACTAACGCAACGACACGGAGCGAGGAGGGTGGTTTCCGAGTGAGTCAGGGGAGTCGACCGACACCTAGTCAGGTCGGGTCTGGGTTAGGGTTAGGGTTAGGGTTAGGGTTAGGGTTAGGGTTAGGGTTAGGGTTAGGGTTAGGGTTAGGGTTAGGGTTAGGGTTAGGGTTAGGTTATAGTAAAATGACCAAAAATATTTTGGAAACTGAGCACGTGGAGTGGTGTGGAATTAAGAGAGGAACATTTTATGTCCTATAAATATTACATTTCTATTAAAAGGTTTTCGAGTTATCGCCGAAAAACTGTTTTTTCACCTATGAATCTCGAAAAGGAGCACGGGATGGTATTGTTTTCGGGTCCCTATCTTCTAGATCTCGTCGAGAGAAATAAAAACGTATACCTGTATTTTTTTCCCAGGACTCGTAGTTTAGGAGTTATAAATTTTTGAAAATCCAAAAAAAAATTTTTTTTTTCCAAAATTCCTTAAAAATGTCTAATTCGTGCAAAAAATCGAAGAACTTTGAATTTTGGAAACTTTTTTTTTTCACCGTCATATCTCGGAAACCGTTGTATCCAGAGCTTGGCAATGTACGGCGAGATTATAGGCCTTTATTAGCTCTACAATTTTATCTCAGTACTTTTTCCCTCTAGGATTCATAGTTTCGGAGATATAGCCAATTTTTTGTTCTCTAAGGATGGTTTTTGGCGAATATCTCGGAAACGAGGGCGTTAAGGGGTGTGGTTGCTTATATTCATTCTTATTTCTATCGTCGAGATCTACGAGAAAGGTCCTACGGATCATCGTCCTAGGACCCACCGTTTAGGCTCTGTATATTTGGAGCGGGGTGTGAAATTGGTCCAAGTTGCACGGGGTTGTACGGGATGTCGAAAATGGATAAAAAATATACTATACCAATCGATAGAGAATCGAGAATCGTGCATTTGGGACTCACATTTTTAAAAAAATATTTTTGATTTTTGAATTTTTTTTCGATTTTTGAAATTTTTAAATTTTTTTTCCAAGTTTCGGACCCCTCAAAAAGTGGGGAAAAATGTGAGCGTCGAAAAAATTGCAACTATAGACGGAACGTAGAAAGGGGGTTCGGGGGGCGAAGCCCCCCGACGGGGGTCGGGGGGCGAAGCCCCCCGGGTGGAAAGAAAGGGCGCGTTTGGGGGGCGCAGGGGGGCGAAGCCCCCCGCCTACGACGAAGCAACGTTCGATGGCAGACGTAGTACGACGGAAGTAGTAAGAAATAACCGGGTGTTTATTATCAAGACTGGAATAATTTTTTATTTTTATTTTTTTTAAGGGTTAGGACGACTAACGCAACGACACGGAGCGAGGAGGGTGGTTTCCGAGTGAGTCAGGGGAGTCGACCGACACCTAGTCAGGTCGGGTCTGGGTTAGGGTTAGGGTTAGGGTTAGGGTTAGGGTTAGGGTTAGGGTTAGGGTTAGGGTTAGGGTTAGGGTTAGGGTTAGGGTTAGGGTTAGGTTATAGTAAAATGACCAAAAATATTTTGGAAACTGAGCACGTGGAGTGGTGTGGAATTAAGAGAGGAACATTTTATGTCCTATAAATATTACATTTCTATTAAAAGGTTTTCGAGTTATCGCCGAAAAACTGTTTTTTCACCTATGAATCTCGAAAAGGAGCACGGGATGGTATTGTTTTCGGGTCCCTATCTTCTAGATCTCGTCGAGAGAAATAAAAACGTATACCTGTATTTTTTTCCCAGGACTCGTAGTTTAGGAGTTATAAATTTTTGAAAATCCAAAAAAAAATTTTTTTTTTCCAAAATTCCTTAAAAATGTCTAATTCGTGCAAAAAATCGAAGAACTTTGAATTTTGGAAACTTTTTTTTTTCACCGTCATATCTCGGAAACCGTTGTATCCAGAGCTTGGCAATGTACGGCGAGATTATAGGCCTTTATTAGCTCTACAATTTTATCTCAGTACTTTTTCCCTCTAGGATTCATAGTTTCGGAGATATAGCCAATTTTTTGTTCTCTAAGGATGGTTTTTGGCGAATATCTCGGAAACGAGGGCGTTAAGGGGTGTGGTTGCTTATATTCATTCTTATTTCTATCGTCGAGATCTACGAGAAAGGTCCTACGGATCATCGTCCTAGGACCCACCGTTTAGGCTCTGTATATTTGGAGCGGGGTGTGAAATTGGTCCAAGTTGCACGGGGTTGTACGGGATGTCGAAAATGGATAAAAAATATACTATACCAATCGATAGAGAATCGAGAATCGTGCATTTGGGACTCACATTTTTAAAAAAATATTTTTGATTTTTGAATTTTTTTTCGATTTTTGAAATTTTTAAATTTTTTTTCCAAGTTTCGGACCCCTCAAAAAGTGGGGAAAAATGTGAGCGTCGAAAAAATTGCAACTATAGACGGAACGTAGAAAGGGGGTTCGGGGGGCGAAGCCCCCCGACGGGGGTCGGGGGGCGAAGCCCCCCGGGTGGAAAGAAAGGGCGCGTTTGGGGGGCGCAGGGGGGCGAAGCCCCCCGCCTACGACGAAGCAACGTTCGATGGCAGACGTAGTACGACGGAAGTAGTAAGAAATAACCGGGTGTTTATTATCAAGACTGGAATAATTTTTTATTTTTATTTTTTTTAAGGGTTAGGACGACTAACGCAACGACACGGAGCGAGGAGGGTGGTTTCCGAGTGAGTCAGGGGAGTCGACCGACACCTAGTCAGGTCGGGTCTGGGTTAGGGTTAGGGTTAGGGTTAGGGTTAGGGTTAGGGTTAGGGTTAGGGTTAGGGTTAGGGTTAGGGTTAGGGTTAGGGTTAGGGTTAGGTTATAGTAAAATGACCAAAAATATTTTGGAAACTGAGCACGTGGAGTGGTGTGGAATTAAGAGAGGAACATTTTATGTCCTATAAATATTACATTTCTATTAAAAGGTTTTCGAGTTATCGCCGAAAAACTGTTTTTTCACCTATGAATCTCGAAAAGGAGCACGGGATGGTATTGTTTTCGGGTCCCTATCTTCTAGATCTCGTCGAGAGAAATAAAAACGTATACCTGTATTTTTTTCCCAGGACTCGTAGTTTAGGAGTTATAAATTTTTGAAAATCCAAAAAAAAATTTTTTTTTTCCAAAATTCCTTAAAAATGTCTAATTCGTGCAAAAAATCGAAGAACTTTGAATTTTGGAAACTTTTTTTTTTCACCGTCATATCTCGGAAACCGTTGTATCCAGAGCTTGGCAATGTACGGCGAGATTATAGGCCTTTATTAGCTCTACAATTTTATCTCAGTACTTTTTCCCTCTAGGATTCATAGTTTCGGAGATATAGCCAATTTTTTGTTCTCTAAGGATGGTTTTTGGCGAATATCTCGGAAACGAGGGCGTTAAGGGGTGTGGTTGCTTATATTCATTCTTATTTCTATCGTCGAGATCTACGAGAAAGGTCCTACGGATCATCGTCCTAGGACCCACCGTTTAGGCTCTGTATATTTGGAGCGGGGTGTGAAATTGGTCCAAGTTGCACGGGGTTGTACGGGATGTCGAAAATGGATAAAAAATATACTATACCAATCGATAGAGAATCGAGAATCGTGCATTTGGGACTCACATTTTTAAAAAAATATTTTTGATTTTTGAATTTTTTTTCGATTTTTGAAATTTTTAAATTTTTTTTCCAAGTTTCGGACCCCTCAAAAAGTGGGGAAAAATGTGAGCGTCGAAAAAATTGCAACTATAGACGGAACGTAGAAAGGGGGTTCGGGGGGCGAAGCCCCCCGACGGGGGTCGGGGGGCGAAGCCCCCCGGGTGGAAAGAAAGGGCGCGTTTGGGGGGCGCAGGGGGGCGAAGCCCCCCGCCTACGACGAAGCAACGTTCGATGGCAGACGTAGTACGACGGAAGTAGTAAGAAATAACCGGGTGTTTATTATCAAGACTGGAATAATTTTTTATTTTTATTTTTTTTAAGGGTTAGGACGACTAACGCAACGACACGGAGCGAGGAGGGTGGTTTCCGAGTGAGTCAGGGGAGTCGACCGACACCTAGTCAGGTCGGGTCTGGGTTAGGGTTAGGGTTAGGGTTAGGGTTAGGGTTAGGGTTAGGGTTAGGGTTAGGGTTAGGGTTAGGGTTAGGGTTAGGGTTAGGGTTAGGTTATAGTAAAATGACCAAAAATATTTTGGAAACTGAGCACGTGGAGTGGTGTGGAATTAAGAGAGGAACATTTTATGTCCTATAAATATTACATTTCTATTAAAAGGTTTTCGAGTTATCGCCGAAAAACTGTTTTTTCACCTATGAATCTCGAAAAGGAGCACGGGATGGTATTGTTTTCGGGTCCCTATCTTCTAGATCTCGTCGAGAGAAATAAAAACGTATACCTGTATTTTTTTCCCAGGACTCGTAGTTTAGGAGTTATAAATTTTTGAAAATCCAAAAAAAAATTTTTTTTTTCCAAAATTCCTTAAAAATGTCTAATTCGTGCAAAAAATCGAAGAACTTTGAATTTTGGAAACTTTTTTTTTTCACCGTCATATCTCGGAAACCGTTGTATCCAGAGCTTGGCAATGTACGGCGAGATTATAGGCCTTTATTAGCTCTACAATTTTATCTCAGTACTTTTTCCCTCTAGGATTCATAGTTTCGGAGATATAGCCAATTTTTTGTTCTCTAAGGATGGTTTTTGGCGAATATCTCGGAAACGAGGGCGTTAAGGGGTGTGGTTGCTTATATTCATTCTTATTTCTATCGTCGAGATCTACGAGAAAGGTCCTACGGATCATCGTCCTAGGACCCACCGTTTAGGCTCTGTATATTTGGAGCGGGGTGTGAAATTGGTCCAAGTTGCACGGGGTTGTACGGGATGTCGAAAATGGATAAAAAATATACTATACCAATCGATAGAGAATCGAGAATCGTGCATTTGGGACTCACATTTTTAAAAAAATATTTTTGATTATTGAATTTTTTTTCGATTTTTGAAATTTTTAAATTTTTTTTCCAAGTTTCGGACCCCTCAAAAAGTGGGGAAAAATGTGAGCGTCGAAAAAATTGCAACTATAGACGGAACGTAGAAAGGGGGTTCGGGGGGCGAAGCCCCCCGACGGGGGTCGGGGGGCGAAGCCCCCCGGGTGGAAAGAAAGGGCGCGTTTGGGGGGCGCAGGGGGGCGAAGCCCCCCGCCTACGACGAAGCAACGTTCGATGGCAGACGTAGTACGACGGAAGTAGTAAGAAATAACCGGGTGTTTATTATCAAGACTGGAATAATTTTTTATTTTTATTTTTTTTAAGGGTTAGGACGACTAACGCAACGACACGGAGCGAGGAGGGTGGTTTCCGAGTGAGTCAGGGGAGTCGACCGACACCTAGTCAGGTCGGGTCTGGGTTAGGGTTAGGGTTAGGGTTAGGGTTAGGGTTAGGGTTAGGGTTAGGGTTAGGGTTAGGGTTAGGGTTAGGGTTAGGGTTAGGGTTAGGTTATAGTAAAATGACCAAAAATATTTTGGAAACTGAGCACGTGGAGTGGTGTGGAATTAAGAGAGGAACATTTTATGTCCTATAAATATTACATTTCTATTAAAAGGTTTTCGAGTTATCGCCGAAAAACTGTTTTTTCACCTATGAATCTCGAAAAGGAGCACGGGATGGTATTGTTTTCGGGTCCCTATCTTCTAGATCTCGTCGAGAGAAATAAAAACGTATACCTGTATTTTTTTCCCAGGACTCGTAGTTTAGGAGTTATAAATTTTTGAAAATCCAAAAAAAAATTTTTTTTTTCCAAAATTCCTTAAAAATGTCTAATTCGTGCAAAAAATCGAAGAACTTTGAATTTTGGAAACTTTTTTTTTTCACCGTCATATCTCGGAAACCGTTGTATCCAGAGCTTGGCAATGTACGGCGAGATTATAGGCCTTTATTAGCTCTACAATTTTATCTCAGTACTTTTTCCCTCTAGGATTCATAGTTTCGGAGATATAGCCAATTTTTTGTTCTCTAAGGATGGTTTTTGGCGAATATCTCGGAAACGAGGGCGTTAAGGGGTGTGGTTGCTTATATTCATTCTTATTTCTATCGTCGAGATCTACGAGAAAGGTCCTACGGATCATCGTCCTAGGACCCACCGTTTAGGCTCTGTATATTTGGAGCGGGGTGTGAAATTGGTCCAAGTTGCACGGGGTTGTACGGGATGTCGAAAATGGATAAAAAATATACTATACCAATCGATAGAGAATCGAGAATCGTGCATTTGGGACTCACATTTTTAAAAAAATATTTTTGATTTTTGAATTTTTTTTCGATTTTTGAAATTTTTAAATTTTTTTTCCAAGTTTCGGACCCCTCAAAAAGTGGGGAAAAATGTGAGCGTCGAAAAAATTGCAACTATAGACGGAACGTAGAAAGGGGGTTCGGGGGGCGAAGCCCCCCGACGGGGGTCGGGGGGCGAAGCCCCCCGGGTGGAAAGAAAGGGCGCGTTTGGGGGGCGCAGGGGGGCGAAGCCCCCCGCCTACGACGAAGCAACGTTCGATGGCAGACGTAGTACGACGGAAGTAGTAAGAAATAACCGGGTGTTTATTATCAAGACTGGAATAATTTTTTATTTTTATTTTTTTTAAGGGTTAGGACGACTAACGCAACGACACGGAGCGAGGAGGGTGGTTTCCGAGTGAGTCAGGGGAGTCGACCGACACCTAGTCAGGTCGGGTCTGGGTTAGGGTTAGGGTTAGGGTTAGGGTTAGGGTTAGGGTTAGGGTTAGGGTTAGGGTTAGGGTTAGGGTTAGGGTTAGGGTTAGGGTTAGGTTATAGTAAAATGACCAAAAATATTTTGGAAACTGAGCACGTGGAGTGGTGTGGAATTAAGAGAGGAACATTTTATGTCCTATAAATATTACATTTCTATTAAAAGGTTTTCGAGTTATCGCCGAAAAACTGTTTTTTCACCTATGAATCTCGAAAAGGAGCACGGGATGGTATTGTTTTCGGGTCCCTATCTTCTAGATCTCGTCGAGAGAAATAAAAACGTATACCTGTATTTTTTTCCCAGGACTCGTAGTTTAGGAGTTATAAATTTTTGAAAATCCAAAAAAAAATTTTTTTTTTCCAAAATTCCTTAAAAATGTCTAATTCGTGCAAAAAATCGAAGAACTTTGAATTTTGGAAACTTTTTTTTTTCACCGTCATATCTCGGAAACCGTTGTATCCAGAGCTTGGCAATGTACGGCGAGATTATAGGCCTTTATTAGCTCTACAATTTTATCTCAGTACTTTTTCCCTCTAGGATTCATAGTTTCGGAGATATAGCCAATTTTTTGTTCTCTAAGGATGGTTTTTGGCGAATATCTCGGAAACGAGGGCGTTAAGGGGTGTGGTTGCTTATATTCATTCTTATTTCTATCGTCGAGATCTACGAGAAAGGTCCTACGGATCATCGTCCTAGGACCCACCGTTTAGGCTCTGTATATTTGGAGCGGGGTGTGAAATTGGTCCAAGTTGCACGGGGTTGTACGGGATGTCGAAAATGGATAAAAAATATACTATACCAATCGATAGAGAATCGAGAATCGTGCATTTGGGACTCACATTTTTAAAAAAATATTTTTGATTTTTGAATTTTTTTTCGATTTTTGAAATTTTTAAATTTTTTTTCCAAGTTTCGGACCCCTCAAAAAGTGGGGAAAAATGTGAGCGTCGAAAAAATTGCAACTATAGACGGAACGTAGAAAGGGGGTTCGGGGGGCGAAGCCCCCCGACGGGGGTCGGGGGGCGAAGCCCCCCGGGTGGAAAGAAAGGGCGCGTTTGGGGGGCGCAGGGGGGCGAAGCCCCCCGCCTACGACGAAGCAACGTTCGATGGCAGACGTAGTACGACGGAAGTAGTAAGAAATAACCGGGTGTTTATTATCAAGACTGGAATAATTTTTTATTTTTATTTTTTTTAAGGGTTAGGACGACTAACGCAACGACACGGAGCGAGGAGGGTGGTTTCCGAGTGAGTCAGGGGAGTCGACCGACACCTAGTCAGGTCGGGTCTGGGTTAGGGTTAGGGTTAGGGTTAGGGTTAGGGTTAGGGTTAGGGTTAGGGTTAGGGTTAGGGTTAGGGTTAGGGTTAGGGTTAGGGTTAGGTTATAGTAAAATGACCAAAAATATTTTGGAAACTGAGCACGTGGAGTGGTGTGGAATTAAGAGAGGAACATTTTATGTCCTATAAATATTACATTTCTATTAAAAGGTTTTCGAGTTATCGCCGAAAAACTGTTTTTTCACCTATGAATCTCGAAAAGGAGCACGGGATGGTATTGTTTTCGGGTCCCTATCTTCTAGATCTCGTCGAGAGAAATAAAAACGTATACCTGTATTTTTTTCCCAGGACTCGTAGTTTAGGAGTTATAAATTTTTGAAAATCCAAAAAAAAATTTTTTTTTTCCAAAATTCCTTAAAAATGTCTAATTCGTGCAAAAAATCGAAGAACTTTGAATTTTGGAAACTTTTTTTTTTCACCGTCATATCTCGGAAACCGTTGTATCCAGAGCTTGGCAATGTACGGCGAGATTATAGGCCTTTATTAGCTCTACAATTTTATCTCAGTACTTTTTCCCTCTAGGATTCATAGTTTCGGAGATATAGCCAATTTTTTGTTCTCTAAGGATGGTTTTTGGCGAATATCTCGGAAACGAGGGCGTTAAGGGGTGTGGTTGCTTATATTCATTCTTATTTCTATCGTCGAGATCTACGAGAAAGGTCCTACGGATCATCGTCCTAGGACCCACCGTTTAGGCTCTGTATATTTGGAGCGGGGTGTGAAATTGGTCCAAGTTGCACGGGGTTGTACGGGATGTCGAAAATGGATAAAAAATATACTATACCAATCGATAGAGAATCGAGAATCGTGCATTTGGGACTCACATTTTTAAAAAAATATTTTTGATTTTTGAATTTTTTTTCGATTTTTGAAATTTTTAAATTTTTTTTCCAAGTTTCGGACCCCTCAAAAAGTGGGGAAAAATGTGAGCGTCGAAAAAATTGCAACTATAGACGGAACGTAGAAAGGGGGTTCGGGGGGCGAAGCCCCCCGACGGGGGTCGGGGGGCGAAGCCCCCCGGGTGGAAAGAAAGGGCGCGTTTGGGGGGCGCAGGGGGGCGAAGCCCCCCGCCTACGACGAAGCAACGTTCGATGGCAGACGTAGTACGACGGAAGTAGTAAGAAATAACCGGGTGTTTATTATCAAGACTGGAATAATTTTTTATTTTTATTTTTTTTAAGGGTTAGGACGACTAACGCAACGACACGGAGCGAGGAGGGTGGTTTCCGAGTGAGTCAGGGGAGTCGACCGACACCTAGTCAGGTCGGGTCTGGGTTAGGGTTAGGGTTAGGGTTAGGGTTAGGGTTAGGGTTAGGGTTAGGGTTAGGGTTAGGGTTAGGGTTAGGGTTAGGGTTAGGGTTAGGTTATAGTAAAATGACCAAAAATATTTTGGAAACTGAGCACGTGGAGTGGTGTGGAATTAAGAGAGGAACATTTTATGTCCTATAAATATTACATTTCTATTAAAAGGTTTTCGAGTTATCGCCGAAAAACTGTTTTTTCACCTATGAATCTCGAAAAGGAGCACGGGATGGTATTGTTTTCGGGTCCCTATCTTCTAGATCTCGTCGAGAGAAATAAAAACGTATACCTGTATTTTTTTCCCAGGACTCGTAGTTTAGGAGTTATAAATTTTTGAAAATCCAAAAAAAAATTTTTTTTTTCCAAAATTCCTTAAAAATGTCTAATTCGTGCAAAAAATCGAAGAACTTTGAATTTTGGAAACTTTTTTTTTTCACCGTCATATCTCGGAAACCGTTGTATCCAGAGCTTGGCAATGTACGGCGAGATTATAGGCCTTTATTAGCTCTACAATTTTATCTCAGTACTTTTTCCCTCTAGGATTCATAGTTTCGGAGATATAGCCAATTTTTTGTTCTCTAAGGATGGTTTTTGGCGAATATCTCGGAAACGAGGGCGTTAAGGGGTGTGGTTGCTTATATTCATTCTTATTTCTATCGTCGAGATCTACGAGAAAGGTCCTACGGATCATCGTCCTAGGACCCACCGTTTAGGCTCTGTATATTTGGAGCGGGGTGTGAAATTGGTCCAAGTTGCACGGGGTTGTACGGGATGTCGAAAATGGATAAAAAATATACTATACCAATCGATAGAGAATCGAGAATCGTGCATTTGGGACTCACATTTTTAAAAAAATATTTTTGATTTTTGAATTTTTTTTCGATTTTTGAAATTTTTAAATTTTTTTTCCAAGTTTCGGACCCCTCAAAAAGTGGGGAAAAATGTGAGCGTCGAAAAAATTGCAACTATAGACGGAACGTAGAAAGGGGGTTCGGGGGGCGAAGCCCCCCGACGGGGGTCGGGGGGCGAAGCCCCCCGGGTGGAAAGAAAGGGCGCGTTTGGGGGGCGCAGGGGGGCGAAGCCCCCCGCCTACGACGAAGCAACGTTCGATGGCAGACGTAGTACGACGGAAGTAGTAAGAAATAACCGGGTGTTTATTATCAAGACTGGAATAATTTTTTATTTTTATTTTTTTTAAGGGTTAGGACGACTAACGCAACGACACGGAGCGAGGAGGGTGGTTTCCGAGTGAGTCAGGGGAGTCGACCGACACCTAGTCAGGTCGGGTCTGGGTTAGGGTTAGGGTTAGGGTTAGGGTTAGGGTTAGGGTTAGGGTTAGGGTTAGGGTTAGGGTTAGGGTTAGGGTTAGGGTTAGGGTTAGGTTATAGTAAAATGACCAAAAATATTTTGGAAACTGAGCACGTGGAGTGGTGTGGAATTAAGAGAGGAACATTTTATGTCCTATAAATATTACATTTCTATTAAAAGGTTTTCGAGTTATCGCCGAAAAACTGTTTTTTCACCTATGAATCTCGAAAAGGAGCACGGGATGGTATTGTTTTCGGGTCCCTATCTTCTAGATCTCGTCGAGAGAAATAAAAACGTATACCTGTATTTTTTTCCCAGGACTCGTAGTTTAGGAGTTATAAATTTTTGAAAATCCAAAAAAAAATTTTTTTTTTCCAAAATTCCTTAAAAATGTCTAATTCGTGCAAAAAATCGAAGAACTTTGAATTTTGGAAACTTTTTTTTTTCACCGTCATATCTCGGAAACCGTTGTATCCAGAGCTTGGCAATGTACGGCGAGATTATAGGCCTTTATTAGCTCTACAATTTTATCTCAGTACTTTTTCCCTCTAGGATTCATAGTTTCGGAGATATAGCCAATTTTTTGTTCTCTAAGGATGGTTTTTGGCGAATATCTCGGAAACGAGGGCGTTAAGGGGTGTGGTTGCTTATATTCATTCTTATTTCTATCGTCGAGATCTACGAGAAAGGTCCTACGGATCATCGTCCTAGGACCCACCGTTTAGGCTCTGTATATTTGGAGCGGGGTGTGAAATTGGTCCAAGTTGCACGGGGTTGTACGGGATGTCGAAAATGGATAAAAAATATACTATACCAATCGATAGAGAATCGAGAATCGTGCATTTGGGACTCACATTTTTAAAAAAATATTTTTGATTTTTGAATTTTTTTTCGATTTTTGAAATTTTTAAATTTTTTTTCCAAGTTTCGGACCCCTCAAAAAGTGGGGAAAAATGTGAGCGTCGAAAAAATTGCAACTATAGACGGAACGTAGAAAGGGGGTTCGGGGGGCGAAGCCCCCCGACGGGGGTCGGGGGGCGAAGCCCCCCGGGTGGAAAGAAAGGGCGCGTTTGGGGGGCGCAGGGGGGCGAAGCCCCCCGCCTACGACGAAGCAACGTTCGATGGCAGACGTAGTACGACGGAAGTAGTAAGAAATAACCGGGTGTTTATTATCAAGACTGGAATAATTTTTTATTTTTATTTTTTTTAAGGGTTAGGACGACTAACGCAACGACACGGAGCGAGGAGGGTGGTTTCCGAGTGAGTCAGGGGAGTCGACCGACACCTAGTCAGGTCGGGTCTGGGTTAGGGTTAGGGTTAGGGTTAGGGTTAGGGTTAGGGTTAGGGTTAGGGTTAGGGTTAGGGTTAGGGTTAGGGTTAGGGTTAGGGTTAGGTTATAGTAAAATGACCAAAAATATTTTGGAAACTGAGCACGTGGAGTGGTGTGGAATTAAGAGAGGAACATTTTATGTCCTATAAATATTACATTTCTATTAAAAGGTTTTCGAGTTATCGCCGAAAAACTGTTTTTTCACCTATGAATCTCGAAAAGGAGCACGGGATGGTATTGTTTTCGGGTCCCTATCTTCTAGATCTCGTCGAGAGAAATAAAAACGTATACCTGTATTTTTTTCCCAGGACTCGTAGTTTAGGAGTTATAAATTTTTGAAAATCCAAAAAAAAATTTTTTTTTTCCAAAATTCCTTAAAAATGTCTAATTCGTGCAAAAAATCGAAGAACTTTGAATTTTGGAAACTTTTTTTTTTCACCGTCATATCTCGGAAACCGTTGTATCCAGAGCTTGGCAATGTACGGCGAGATTATAGGCCTTTATTAGCTCTACAATTTTATCTCAGTACTTTTTCCCTCTAGGATTCATAGTTTCGGAGATATAGCCAATTTTTTGTTCTCTAAGGATGGTTTTTGGCGAATATCTCGGAAACGAGGGCGTTAAGGGGTGTGGTTGCTTATATTCATTCTTATTTCTATCGTCGAGATCTACGAGAAAGGTCCTACGGATCATCGTCCTAGGACCCACCGTTTAGGCTCTGTATATTTGGAGCGGGGTGTGAAATTGGTCCAAGTTGCACGGGGTTGTACGGGATGTCGAAAATGGATAAAAAATATACTATACCAATCGATAGAGAATCGAGAATCGTGCATTTGGGACTCACATTTTTAAAAAAATATTTTTGATTTTTGAATTTTTTTTCGATTTTTGAAATTTTTAAATTTTTTTTCCAAGTTTCGGACCCCTCAAAAAGTGGGGAAAAATGTGAGCGTCGAAAAAATTGCAACTATAGACGGAACGTAGAAAGGGGGTTCGGGGGGCGAAGCCCCCCGACGGGGGTCGGGGGGCGAAGCCCCCCGGGTGGAAAGAAAGGGCGCGTTTGGGGGGCGCAGGGGGGCGAAGCCCCCCGCCTACGACGAAGCAACGTTCGATGGCAGACGTAGTACGACGGAAGTAGTAAGAAATAACCGGGTGTTTATTATCAAGACTGGAATAATTTTTTATTTTTATTTTTTTTAAGGGTTAGGACGACTAACGCAACGACACGGAGCGAGGAGGGTGGTTTCCGAGTGAGTCAGGGGAGTCGACCGACACCTAGTCAGGTCGGGTCTGGGTTAGGGTTAGGGTTAGGGTTAGGGTTAGGGTTAGGGTTAGGGTTAGGGTTAGGGTTAGGGTTAGGGTTAGGTTATAGTAAAATGACCAAAAATATTTTGGAAACTGAGCACGTGGAGTGGTGTGGAATTAAGAGAGGAACATTTTATGTCCTATAAATATTACATTTCTATTAAAAGGTTTTCGAGTTATCGCCGAAAAACTGTTTTTTCACCTATGAATCTCGAAAAGGAGCACGGGATGGTATTGTTTTCGGGTCCCTATCTTCTAGATCTCGTCGAGAGAAATAAAAACGTATACCTGTATTTTTTTCCCAGGACTCGTAGTTTAGGAGTTATAAATTTTTGAAAATCCAAAAAAAAATTTTTTTTTTCCAAAATTCCTTAAAAATGTCTAATTCGTGCAAAAAATCGAAGAACTTTGAATTTTGGAAACTTTTTTTTTTCACCGAGTCATATCTCGGAAACCGTTGTATCCAGAGCTTGGCAATGTACGGCGAGATTATAGGCCTTTATTAGCTCTACAATTTTATCTCAGTACTTTTTCCCTCTAGGATTCATAGTTTCGGAGATATAGCCAATTTTTTGTTCTCTAAGGATGGTTTTTGGCGAATATCTCGGAAACAAACGAGGGCGTTAAGGGGTGTGGTTGCTTATATTCATTCTTATTTCTATCGTCGAGATCTACGAGAAAGGTCCTACGGATCATCGTCCTAGGACCCACCGTTTAGGCTCTGTATATTTGGAGCGGGGTGTGAAATTGGTCCAAGTTCCACGGGGTTGTACGGGATGTCGAAAATGGATAAAAAATATACTATACCAATCGATCGAGAATCGTGCATTTGGGACTCACATTTTTAAAAAAATATTTTTGATTTTTGAATTTTTTTTTGATTTTTGAAATTTTTAAATTTTTTTTCCAAGTTTCGGACCCCTCAAAAAGTGGGGAAAAATGTGAGCGTCGAAAAAATTGCAACTATAGACGGAACGTAGAAAGGGGGTTCGGGGGGCGAAGCCCCCCGACGGGGGTCGGGGGGCGAAGCCCCCCGGGTGGAAAGAAAGGGCGCGTTTGGGGGGCGCAGGGGGGCGAAGCCCCCCGCCTACGACGAAGCAACATTCGATGGCAGACGTAGTACGACGGAAGTAGTAAGAAATAACCGGGTGTTTATTATCAAGACTGGAATAATTTTTTATTTTTTTTAAGGGTTAGGACGACTAACGCAACGACACGGAGCGAGGAGGGTGGTTTCCGAGTGAGTCAGGGGAGTCGACCGACACCTAGTCAGGTCGGGTCTGGGTTAGGGTTAGGGTTAGGGTTAGGGTTAGGGTTAGGGTTAGGTTATAGTAAAATGACCAAAAATATTTTGGAAACTGAGCACGTGGAGTGGTGTGGAATTAAGAGAGGAACATTTTATGTCCTATAAATATTACATTTCTATTAAAAGGTTTTCGAGTTATCGCCGAAAAACTGTTTTTTCACCTATGAATCTCGAAAAGGAGCACGGGATGGTATTGTTTTCGGGTCCCTATCTTCTAGATCTCGTCGAGAGAAATAAAAACGTATACCTGTATTTTTTTCCCAGGACTCGTAGTTTAGGAGTTATAAATTTTTGAAAATCCAAAAAAAAATTATTTTTTTCCAAAATTCCTTAAAAATGTCTAATTCGTGCAAAAAATCGAAGAACTTTGAATTTTGGAAACTTTTTTTTTTCACCGAGTCATATCTCGGAAACCGTTGTATCCAGAGCTTGGCAATGTACGGCGAGATTATAGGCCTTTATTAGCTCTACAATTTTATCTCAGTACTTTTTCCCTCTAGGATTCATAGTTTCGGAGATATAGCCAATTTTTTGTTCTCTAAGGATGGTTTTTGGCGAATATCTCGGAAACGAGGGCGTTAAGGGGTGTGGTTGCTTATATTCATTCTTATTTCTATCGTCGAGATCTACGAGAAAGGTCCTACGGATCATCGTCCTAGGACCCACCGTTTAGGCTCTGTATATTTGGAGCGGGGTGTGAAATTGGTCCAAGTTCCACGGGGTTGTACGGGATGTCGAAAATGGATGAAAAATATATTACAATCGACAGAGAACGGAGAATCGTGCATTCGGGACCCACATTTCTTAAAAAATATTTTTGATTTTTGAATTTTTTTTTGATTTTTGAAATTTTTAAATTTTTTTTCCAAGTTTCGGACCCCTCGAAAAGTGGGGAAAAATGTGAGCGTCGAAAAAATTGCAACTATAGACGGAACGTAGAAAGGGGGTTCGGGGGGCGAAGCCCCCCGACGGGGGTCGGGGGGCGAAGCCCCCCGGGTGGAAAGAAAGGGCGCGTTTGGGGGGCGCAGGGGGGCGAAGCCCCCCGCCTACGACGAAGCAACATTCGATGGCAGACGTAGTACGACGGAAGTAGTAAGAAATAACCGGGTGTTTATTATCAAGACTGGAATAATTTTTTATTTTTATTTTTTTTAAGGGTTAGGACGACTAACGCAACGACACGGAGCGAGGAGGGTGGTTTCCGAGTGAGTCAGGGGAGTCGACCGACACCTAGTCAGGTCGGGTCTGGGTTAGGGTTAGGGTTAGGGTTAGGGTTAGGTTAGGTTATAGTAAAATGACCAAAAATATTTTGGAAACTGAGCACGTGGAGTGGTGTGGAATTAAGAGAGGAACATTTTATGTCCTATAAATATTACATTTCTATTAAAAGGTTTTCGAGTTATCGCCGAAAAACTGTTTTTTCACCTATGAATCTCGAAAAGGAGCACGGGATGGTATTGTTTTCGGGTCCCTATCTTCTAGATCTCGTCGAGAGAAATAAAAACGTATACCTGTATTTTTTTCCCAGGACTCGTAGTTTAGGAGTTATAAATTTTTGAAAATCCAAAAAAAAATTTTTTTTTTCCAAAATTCCTTAAAAATGTCTAATTCGTGCAAAAAATCGAAGAACTTTGAATTTTGGAAACTTTTTTTTTTCACCGAGTCATATCTCGGAAACCGTTGTATCCAGAGCTTGGCAATGTACGGCGAGATTATAGGCCTTTATTAGCTCTACAATTTTATCTCAGTACTTTTTCCCTCTAGGATTCATAGTTTCGGAGATATAGCCAATTTTTTGTTCTCTAAGGATGGTTTTTGGCGAATATCTCGGAAACGAGGGCGTTAAGGGGTGTGGTTGCTTATATTCATTCTTATTTCTATCGTCGAGATCTACGAGAAAGGTCCTACGGATCATCGTCCTAGGACCCACCGTTTAGGCTCTGTATATTTGGAGCGGGGTGTGAAATTGGTCCAAGTTCCACGGGGTTGTACGGGATGTCGAAAATGGATAAAAAATATACTATACCAATCGATCGAGAATCGTGCATTTGGGACTCACATTTTTAAAAAAATATTTTTGATTTTTGAATTTTTTTTTGATTTTTGAAATTTTTAAATTTTTTTTCCAAGTTTCGGACCCCTCAAAAAGTGGGGAAAAATGTGAGCGTCGAAAAAATTGCAACTATAGACGGAACGTAGAAAGGGGGTTCGGGGGGCGAAGCCCCCCGACGGGGGTCGGGGGGCGAAGCCCCCCGGGTGGAAAGAAAGGGCGCGTTTGGGGGGCGCAGGGGGGCGAAGCCCCCCGCCTACGACGAAGCAACATTCGATGGCAGACGTAGTACGACGGAAGTAGTAAGAAATAACCGGGTGTTTATTATCAAGACTGGAATAATTTTTTATTTTTTTTAAGGGTTAGGACGACTAACGCAACGACACGGAGCGAGGAGGGTGGTTTCCGAGTGAGTCAGGGGAGTCGACCGACACCTAGTCAGGTCGGGTCTGGGTTAGGGTTAGGGTTAGGGTTAGGGTTAGGGTTAGGGTTAGGTTATAGTAAAATGACCAAAAATATTTTGGAAACTGAGCACGTGGAGTGGTGTGGAATTAAGAGAGGAACATTTTATGTCCTATAAATATTACATTTCTATTAAAAGGTTTTCGAGTTATCGCCGAAAAACTGTTTTTTCACCTATGAATCTCGAAAAGGAGCACGGGATGGTATTGTTTTCGGGTCCCTATCTTCTAGATCTCGTCGAGAGAAATAAAAACGTATACCTGTATTTTTTTCCCAGGACTCGTAGTTTAGGAGTTATAAATTTTTGAAAATCCAAAAAAAAATTATTTTTTTCCAAAATTCCTTAAAAATGTCTAATTCGTGCAAAAAATCGAAGAACTTTGAATTTTGGAAACTTTTTTTTTTCACCGAGTCATATCTCGGAAACCGTTGTATCCAGAGCTTGGCAATGTACGGCGAGATTATAGGCCTTTATTAGCTCTACAATTTTATCTCAGTACTTTTTCCCTCTAGGATTCATAGTTTCGGAGATATAGCCAATTTTTTGTTCTCTAAGGATGGTTTTTGGCGAATATCTCGGAAACGAGGGCGTTAAGGGGTGTGGTTGCTTATATTCATTCTTATTTCTATCGTCGAGATCTACGAGAAAGGTCCTACGGATCATCGTCCTAGGACCCACCGTTTAGGCTCTGTATATTTGGAGCGGGGTGTGAAATTGGTCCAAGTTCCACGGGGTTGTACGGGATGTCGAAAATGGATGAAAAATATATTACAATCGACAGAGAACGGAGAATCGTGCATTCGGGACCCACATTTCTTAAAAAATATTTTTGATTTTTGAATTTTTTTTTGATTTTTGAAATTTTTAAATTTTTTTTCCAAGTTTCGGACCCCTCGAAAAGTGGGGAAAAATGTGAGCGTCGAAAAAATTGCAACTATAGACGGAACGTAGAAAGGGGGTTCGGGGGGCGAAGCCCCCCGACGGGGGTCGGGGGGCGAAGCCCCCCGGGTGGAAAGAAAGGGCGCGTTTGGGGGGCGCAGGGGGGCGAAGCCCCCCGCCTACGACGAAGCAACATTCGATGGCAGACGTAGTACGACGGAAGTAGTAAGAAATAACCGGGTGTTTATTATCAAGACTGGAATAATTTTTTATTTTTATTTTTTTTAAGGGTTAGGACGACTAACGCAACGACACGGAGCGAGGAGGGTGGTTTCCGAGTGAGTCAGGGGAGTCGACCGACACCTAGTCAGGTCGGGTCTGGGTTAGGGTTAGGGTTAGGGTTAGGGTTAGGTTAGGTTATAGTAAAATGACCAAAAATATTTTGGAAACTGAGCACGTGGAGTGGTGTGGAATTAAGAGAGGAACATTTTATGTCCTATAAATATTACATTTCTATTAAAAGGTTTTCGAGTTATCGCCGAAAAACTGTTTTTTCACCTATGAATCTCGAAAAGGAGCACGGGATGGTATTGTTTTCGGGTCCCTATCTTCTAGATCTCGTCGAGAGAAATAAAAACGTATACCTGTATTTTTTTCCCAGGACTCGTAGTTTAGGAGTTATAAATTTTTGAAAATCCAAAAAAAAATTTTTTTTTTCCAAAATTCCTTAAAAATGTCTAATTCGTGCAAAAAATCGAAGAACTTTGAATTTTGGAAACTTTTTTTTTTTCACCGAGTCATATCTCGGAAACCGTTGTATCCAGAGCTCGGCAATGTACGGCGAGATTATAGGCCTTTATTAGCTCTACAATTTTATCTCAGTACTTTTTCCCTCTAGGATTCATAGTTTCGGAGATATAGCCAATTTTTTGTTCTCTAAGGATGGTTTTTGGCGAATATCTCGGAAACGAGGGCGTTAAGGGGTGTGGTTGCTTATATTCATTCTTATTTCTATCGTCGAGATCTACGAGAAAGGTCCTACGGATCATCGTCCTAGGACCCACCGTTTAGGCTCTGTATATTTGGAGCGGGGTGTGAAATTGGTCCAAGTTCCACGGGGTTGTACGGGATGTCGAAAATGGATAAAAAATATACTATACCAATCGATAGAGAATCGAGAATCGTGCATTTGGGACTCACATTTTTAAAAAAATATTTTTGATTTTTGAATTTTTTTTCGATCTTTGAAATTTTTAAATTTTTTTTCCAAGTTTCGGACCCCTCAAAAAGTGGGGAAAAATGTGAGCGTCGAAAAAATTGCAACTATAGACGGAACGTAGAAAGGGGGTTCGGGGGGCGAAGCCCCCCGACGGGGGTCGGGGGGCGAAGCCCCCCGGGTGGAAAGAAAGGGCGCGTTTGGGGGGCGCAGGGGGGCGAAGCCCCCCGCCTACGACGAAGCAACATTCGATGGCAGACGTAGTACGACGGAAGTAGTAAGAAATAACCGGGTGTTTATTATCAAGACTGGAATAATTTTTTATTTTTATTTTTTTTAAGGGTTAGGACGACTAACGCAACGACACGGAGCGAGGAGGGTGGTTTCCGAGTGAGTCAGGGGAGTCGACCGACACCTAGTCAGGTCGGGTCTGGGTTAGGGTTAGGGTTAGGGTTAGGGTTAGGTTATAGTAAAATGACCAAAAATATTTTGGAAACTGAGCACGTGGAGTGGTGTGGAATTAAGAGAGGAACATTTTATGTCCTATAAATATTACATTTCTATTAAAAGGTTTTCGAGTTATCGCCGAAAAACTGTTTTTTCACCTATGAATCTCGAAAAGGAGCACGGGATGGTATTGTTTTCGGGTCCCTATCTTCTAGATCTCGTCGAGAGAAATAAAAACGTATACCTGTATTTTTTTCCCAGGACTCGTAGTTTAGGAGTTATAAATTTTTGAAAATCCAAAAAAAAATTTTTTTTTTCCAAAATTCCTTAAAAATGTCTAATTCGTGCAAAAAATCGAAGAACTTTGAATTTTGGAAACTTTTTTTTTTCACCGAGTCATATCTCGGAAACCGTTGTATCCAGAGCTTGGCAATGTACGGCGAGATTATAGGCCTTTATTAGCTCTACAATTTTATCTCAGTACTTTTTCCCTCTAGGATTCATAGTTTCGGAGATATAGCCAATTTTTTGTTCTCTAAGGATGGTTTTTGGCGAATATCTCGGAAACGAGGGCGTTAAGGGGTGTGGTTGCTTATATTCATTCTTATTTCTATCGTCGAGATCTACGAGAAAGGTCCTACGGATCATCGTCCTAGGACCCACCGTTTAGGCTCTGTATATTTGGAGCGGGGTGTGAAATTGGTCCAAGTTCCACGGGGTTGTACGGGATGTCGAAAATGGATAAAAAATATACTATACCAATCGATCGAGAATCGTGCATTTGGGACTCACATTTTTAAAAAAATATTTTTGATTTTTGAATTTTTTTTTGATTTTTGAAATTTTTAAATTTTTTTTCCAAGTTTCGGACCCCTCAAAAAGTGGGGAAAAATGTGAGCGTCGAAAAAATTGCAACTATAGACGGAACGTAGAAAGGGGGTTCGGGGGGCGAAGCCCCCCGACGGGGGTCGGGGGGCGAAGCCCCCCGGGTGGAAAGAAAGGGCGCGTTTGGGGGGCGCAGGGGGGCGAAGCCCCCCGCCTACGACGAAGCAACATTCGATGGCAGACGTAGTACGACGGAAGTAGTAAGAAATAACCGGGTGTTTATTATCAAGACTGGAATAATTTTTTATTTTTTTTAAGGGTTAGGACGACTAACGCAACGACACGGAGCGAGGAGGGTGGTTTCCGAGTGAGTCAGGGGAGTCGACCGACACCTAGTCAGGTCGGGTCTGGGTTAGGGTTAGGGTTAGGGTTAGGGTTAGGGTTAGGGTTAGGTTATAGTAAAATGACCAAAAATATTTTGGAAACTGAGCACGTGGAGTGGTGTGGAATTAAGAGAGGAACATTTTATGTCCTATAAATATTACATTTCTATTAAAAGGTTTTCGAGTTATCGCCGAAAAACTGTTTTTTCACCTATGAATCTCGAAAAGGAGCACGGGATGGTATTGTTTTCGGGTCCCTATCTTCTAGATCTCGTCGAGAGAAATAAAAACGTATACCTGTATTTTTTTCCCAGGACTCGTAGTTTAGGAGTTATAAATTTTTGAAAATCCAAAAAAAAATTATTTTTTTCCAAAATTCCTTAAAAATGTCTAATTCGTGCAAAAAATCGAAGAACTTTGAATTTTGGAAACTTTTTTTTTTCACCGAGTCATATCTCGGAAACCGTTGTATCCAGAGCTTGGCAATGTACGGCGAGATTATAGGCCTTTATTAGCTCTACAATTTTATCTCAGTACTTTTTCCCTCTAGGATTCATAGTTTCGGAGATATAGCCAATTTTTTGTTCTCTAAGGATGGTTTTTGGCGAATATCTCGGAAACGAGGGCGTTAAGGGGTGTGGTTGCTTATATTCATTCTTATTTCTATCGTCGAGATCTACGAGAAAGGTCCTACGGATCATCGTCCTAGGACCCACCGTTTAGGCTCTGTATATTTGGAGCGGGGTGTGAAATTGGTCCAAGTTCCACGGGGTTGTACGGGATGTCGAAAATGGATGAAAAATATATTACAATCGACAGAGAACGGAGAATCGTGCATTCGGGACCCACATTTCTTAAAAAATATTTTTGATTTTTGAATTTTTTTTTGATTTTTGAAATTTTTAAATTTTTTTTCCAAGTTTCGGACCCCTCGAAAAGTGGGGAAAAATGTGAGCGTCGAAAAAATTGCAACTATAGACGGAACGTAGAAAGGGGGTTCGGGGGGCGAAGCCCCCCGACGGGGGTCGGGGGGCGAAGCCCCCCGGGTGGAAAGAAAGGGCGCGTTTGGGGGGCGCAGGGGGGCGAAGCCCCCCGCCTACGACGAAGCAACATTCGATGGCAGACGTAGTACGACGGAAGTAGTAAGAAATAACCGGGTGTTTATTATCAAGACTGGAATAATTTTTTATTTTTATTTTTTTTAAGGGTTAGGACGACTAACGCAACGACACGGAGCGAGGAGGGTGGTTTCCGAGTGAGTCAGGGGAGTCGACCGACACCTAGTCAGGTCGGGTCTGGGTTAGGGTTAGGGTTAGGGTTAGGGTTAGGTTAGGTTATAGTAAAATGACCAAAAATATTTTGGAAACTGAGCACGTGGAGTGGTGTGGAATTAAGAGAGGAACATTTTATGTCCTATAAATATTACATTTCTATTAAAAGGTTTTCGAGTTATCGCCGAAAAACTGTTTTTTCACCTATGAATCTCGAAAAGGAGCACGGGATGGTATTGTTTTCGGGTCCCTATCTTCTAGATCTCGTCGAGAGAAATAAAAACGTATACCTGTATTTTTTTCCCAGGACTCGTAGTTTAGGAGTTATAAATTTTTGAAAATCCAAAAAAAAATTTTTTTTTTCCAAAATTCCTTAAAAATGTCTAATTCGTGCAAAAAATCGAAGAACTTTGAATTTTGGAAACTTTTTTTTTTTCACCGAGTCATATCTCGGAAACCGTTGTATCCAGAGCTCGGCAATGTACGGCGAGATTATAGGCCTTTATTAGCTCTACAATTTTATCTCAGTACTTTTTCCCTCTAGGATTCATAGTTTCGGAGATATAGCCAATTTTTTGTTCTCTAAGGATGGTTTTTGGCGAATATCTCGGAAACGAGGGCGTTAAGGGGTGTGGTTGCTTATATTCATTCTTATTTCTATCGTCGAGATCTACGAGAAAGGTCCTACGGATCATCGTCCTAGGACCCACCGTTTAGGCTCTGTATATTTGGAGCGGGGTGTGAAATTGGTCCAAGTTCCACGGGGTTGTACGGGATGTCGAAAATGGATAAAAAATATACTATACCAATCGATAGAGAATCGAGAATCGTGCATTTGGGACTCACATTTTTAAAAAAATATTTTTGATTTTTGAATTTTTTTTCGATCTTTGAAATTTTTAAATTTTTTTTCCAAGTTTCGGACCCCTCAAAAAGTGGGGAAAAATGTGAGCGTCGAAAAAATTGCAACTATAGACGGAACGTAGAAAGGGGGTTCGGGGGGCGAAGCCCCCCGACGGGGGTCGGGGGGCGAAGCCCCCCGGGTGGAAAGAAAGGGCGCGTTTGGGGGGCGCAGGGGGGCGAAGCCCCCCGCCTACGACGAAGCAACATTCGATGGCAGACGTAGTACGACGGAAGTAGTAAGAAATAACCGGGTGTTTATTATCAAGACTGGAATAATTTTTTATTTTTATTTTTTTTAAGGGTTAGGACGACTAACGCAACGACACGGAGCGAGGAGGGTGGTTTCCGAGTGAGTCAGGGGAGTCGACCGACACCTAGTCAGGTCGGGTCTGGGTTAGGGTTAGGGTTAGGGTTAGGGTTAGGTTATAGTAAAATGACCAAAAATATTTTGGAAACTGAGCACGTGGAGTGGTGTGGAATTAAGAGAGGAACATTTTATGTCCTATAAATATTACATTTCTATTAAAAGGTTTTCGAGTTATCGCCGAAAAACTGTTTTTTCACCTATGAATTTCGAAAAGGAGCACGGGATGGTATTGTTTTCGGGTCCCTATCTTCTAGATCTCGTCGAGAGAAATAAAAACGTATACCTGTATTTTTTTCCCAGGACTCGTAGTTTAGGAGTTATAAATTTTTGAAAATCCAAAAAAAAATTTTTTTTTTCCAAAATTCCTTAAAAATGTCTAATTCGTGCAAAAAATCGAAGAACTTTGAATTTTGGAAACTTTTTTTTTTCACCGAGTCATATCTCGGAAACCGTTGTATCCAGAGCTTGGCAATGTACGGCGAGATTATAGGCCTTTATTAGCTCTACAATTTTATCTCAGTACTTTTTCCCTCTAGGATTCATAGTTTCGGAGATATAGCCAATTTTTTGTTCTCTAAGGATGGTTTTTGGCGAATATCTCGGAAACGAGGGCGTTAAGGGGTGTGGTTGCTTATATTCATTCTTATTTCTATCGTCGAGATCTACGAGAAAGGTCCTACGGATCATCGTCCTAGGACCCACCGTTTAGGCTCTGTATATTTGGAGCGGGGTGTGAAATTGGTCCAAGTTCCACGGGGTTGTACGGGATGTCGAAAATGGATAAAAAATATACTATACCAATCGATAGAGAATCGAGAATCGTGCATTTGGGACTCACATTTTTAAAAAAATATTTTTGATTTTTGAATTTTTTTTCGATTTTTGAAATTTTTAAATTTTTTTTCCAAGTTTCGGACCCCTCAAAAAGTGGGGAAAAATGTGAGCGTCGAAAAAATTGCAACTATAGACGGAACGTAGAAAGGGGGTTCGGGGGGCGAAGCCCCCCGACGGGGGTCGGGGGGCGAAGCCCCCCGGGTGGAAAGAAAGGGCGCGTTTGGGGGGCGCAGGGGGGCGAAGCCCCCCGCCTACGACGAAGCAACATTCGATGGCAGACGTAGTACGACGGAAGTAGTAAGAAATAACCGGGTGTTTATTATCAAGACTGGAATAATTTTTTATTTTTTTTAAGGGTTAGGACGACTAACGCAACGACACGGAGCGAGGAGGGTGGTTTCCGAGTGAGTCAGGGGAGTCGACCGACACCTAGTCAGGTCGGGTCTGGGTTAGGGTTAGGGTTAGGGTTAGGGTTAGGGTTAGGGTTAGGGTTAGGGTTAGGGTTAGGTTAGGGTTAGGGTTAGGGTTAGGTTATAGTAAAATGACCAAAAATATTTTGGAAACTGAGCACGTGGAGTGGTGTGGAATTAAGAGAGGAACATTTTATGTCCTATAAATATTACATTTCTATTAAAAGGTTTTCGAGTTATCGCCGAAAAACTGTTTTTTCACCTATGAATTTCGAAAAGGAGCACGGGATGGTATTGTTTTCGGGTCCCTATCTTCTAGATCTCGTCGAGAGAAATAAAAACGTATACCTGTATTTTTTTCCCAGGACTCGTAGTTTAGGAGTTATAAATTTTTGAAAATCCAAAAAAAAATTTTTTTTTTCCAAAATTCCTTAAAAATGTCTAATTCGTGCAAAAAATCGAAGAACTTTGAATTTTGGAAACTTTTTTTTTTCACCGAGTCATATCTCGGAAACCGTTGTATCCAGAGCTTGGCAATGTACGGCGAGATTATAGGCCTTTATTAGCTCTACAATTTTATCTCAGTACTTTTTCCCTCTAGGATTCATAGTTTCGGAGATATAGCCAATTTTTTGTTCTCTAAGGATGGTTTTTGGCGAATATCTCGGAAACGAGGGCGTTAAGGGGTGTGGTTGCTTATATTCATTCTTATTTCTATCGTCGAGATCTACGAGAAAGGTCCTACGGATCATCGTCCTAGGACCCACCGTTTAGGCTCTGTATATTTGGAGCGGGGTGTGAAATTGGTCCAAGTTCCACGGGGTTGTACGGGATGTCGAAAATGGATAAAAAATATACTATACCAATCGATAGAGAATCGAGAATCGTGCATTTGGGACTCACATTTTTAAAAAAATATTTTTGATTTTTGAATTTTTTTTCGATTTTTGAAATTTTTAAATTTTTTTTCCAAGTTTCGGACCCCTCAAAAAGTGGGGAAAAATGTGAGCGTCGAAAAAATTGCAACTATAGACGGAACGTAGAAAGGGGGTTCGGGGGGCGAAGCCCCCCGACGGGGGTCGGGGGGCGAAGCCCCCCGGGTGGAAAGAAAGGGCGCGTTTGGGGGGCGCAGGGGGGCGAAGCCCCCCGCCTACGACGAAGCAACATTCGATGGCAGACGTAGTACGACGGAAGTAGTAAGAAATAACCGGGTGTTTATTATCAAGACTGGAATAATTTTTTATTTTTTTTAAGGGTTAGGACGACTAACGCAACGACACGGAGCGAGGAGGGTGGTTTCCGAGTGAGTCAGGGGAGTCGACCGACACCTAGTCAGGTCGGGTCTGGGTTAGGGTTAGGGTTAGGGTTAGGGTTAGGGTTAGGGTTAGGGTTAGGGTTAGGGTTAGGTTAGGGTTAGGGTTAGGGTTAGGTTAGGTTAGGGTTAGGTTATAGTAAAATGACCAAAAATATTTTGGAAACTGAGGGTTAGGTTATAGTAAAATGACCAAAAATATTTTGGAAACTGAGCACGTGGAGTGGTGTGGAATTAAGAGAGGAACATTTTATGTCCTATAAATATTACATTTCTATTAAAAGGTTTTCGAGTTATCGCCGAAAAACTGTTTTTTCACCTATGAATCTCGAAAAGGAGCACGGGATGGTATTGTTTTCGGGTCCCTATCTTCTAGATCTCGTCGAGAGAAATAAAAACGTATACCTGTATTTTTTTCCCAGGACTCGTAGTTTAGGAGTTATAAATTTTTGAAAATCCAAAAAAAAATTTTTTTTTTCCAAAATTCCTTAAAAATGTCTAATTCGTGCAAAAAATCGAAGAACTTTGAATTTTGGAAACTTTTTTTTTTCACCGAGTCATATCTCGGAAACCGTTGTATCCAGAGCTTGGCAATGTACGGCGAGATTATAGGCCTTTATTAGCTCTACAATTTTATCTCAGTACTTTTTCCCTCTAGGATTCATAGTTTCGGAGATATAGCCAATTTTTTGTTCTCTAAGGATGGTTTTTGGCGAATATCTCGGAAACGAG
>CASCJU010000082.1:0-36117 GCA_949152495.1 Lasius fuliginosus | reverse complement strand
GGAGTTCGGGAACGGTCTTTCAGAGATGTCCGTAATTTATTTAATATTGAGTTTCGGGCCGATCGACAACAGATTTCTGCAGCCACTGTTCAGAAAACATGTCAGCGTTTTCGAGATACAGGAAGCGTTAAAGATCGGCCGAGATCGGGTAGACCTAAAACCGCAACGAACGAGGACTCTTCAATAGACATATTACAATCATTCATAGAAGACCTTAACCTTTCTACCCGAAAAGCCTCACAGGCACATGATACTAGCGAGACATCCATTCGTCGTGTTCTCAAAAATGCAAAATTTCACCCATATAAAATTAATCTTGTTCAGGAATTAGTTGCACATGATTTTGATCGTCGGGTAGAATTTTGTGAAATTATGATGCAGAAAATTGATGAACATCCCGAATTTATAAATAAGATTGTTTTTTCAGACGAGGCCACATTTTTATTAGACGGTGCAGTAAATAGGCATAACTGTCGATATTGGAGTGATATTAATCCGCATTGGATGAGAGAAACAAATTCCCAATATCCACAAAAACTAAATGTATGGGCGGGAATAGTTGGAACGCACATAATAGGGCCATTCTTCATCGATGGAACTCTAACGGCTGAAAAGTATTTAACTATGCTTCGAGATGACATTGTTCCTAGCATTCGCAATATCTTCGGTCAAGATTTTGATTCAGTTTGGTTTCAGCAGGATGGTGCCCCTCCACATTTTGGACTACAAGTGCGAAATTTTGTAAACGACAATTTTACTGAAAGATGGATAGGAAGGAGGGGAGCAATCGAGTGGCCACCTCGATCACCCGACTTAACCGCTTTGGATTTTTTCTTTTGGGATTACTTAAAAGACCGAGTTTACAAAACAAAACCTCGAAATTTGGATGATTTGCGACACCGAATTACTACTGAAGTGGCATTAATTACGATTGATATGTTGGAAAACGTTAGTAGCAATTTTTATCAACGATTAGCTCACTATCAAACTGTACAAGGTCAACAGTTCGAACATTTATTATAAACGCATACTCAATACTTTATTAACACACACACCACATCCCCCCACACACACACACGTACACACAAAAGGGATCAAATTCATGACACTTCCACGCAGTTGATCCTGGATAACGCTAAGTGCATGAAATTTCGAAATTTGAACGGCCGCCATTTTGGTTGGGGGGGTCGTAACGACTTAAAATTTTAAGGGTGTGTTTGTTATTCGAAGACCTTTCAAATGAGCCCCCACTCGACCCTTGGTGCAATTTAAAATTTTCAACCCCCCTTTTACCCCCGCGTACCAGGAGGTGGGGGATGATCGGTATCCATATCATAGGGTAGCTTTTTTGAAAAATCAAAACACGTGTTTTTCAGCTTTTTGATATTTTCGTTTTTACAAAAGTTATTTAGGTGTATCCAGACTTTTGGCGCACCCTGTATATATTTGGAAAGTATATTGTTATATTGTATAATTGGAAGATAATATATATTATTATAAAATATAAACTGCTGTATTTTTGAAATTGTTTATTTTTTTATTAAATTTAGACAATATAATTTGTAATATTTTAATTAAAAAGTATATGCATAATAGTATATATATACACACAGCAATATACATACATACATATATATATATATATATATATATATGTATAAGATAATGATGTAGGAGCGTGAAATAGACTTCTAAAATTATTAAATAATCTTTGTGATTAATCTTCGTCTGCATCACGAAACTGTGGAAAGCGTTCCCTCATTATTTGCTGTTGTATGCGTCGAGCTACAGCACGAGGACCTTGTCACAAGCACGTCTCTTTCATGCCTATTGTCATGATCATTGGCAATGATTTGATTATCTGCTTCATCATAATCAGGCATAGGAAGACGGTGATGAATTCGCATATTGTGCAAAACTGCACATGCATTTACTATTCGTCCAGCAAAAGCTGGTTCATACATCAATACTCATTGATATGAGAGACATCTCCATACTGCCTTGAAAACTCCGAAAAAACGTTCTACGACATTTCGTGCCTTACATAACTGTTCTGTGTACTGGAATTGCCGTGTTCCTTCTGGGTAATGCGGTAATGGCGTCATGAGCCATGGCTCCAAAGGATATCCAGCATCACCTATAATACCATTAATAATATTATCTCATAATAACTAAACATATGTACGCGCAAAACAATAAGAATTCTTAGAATAATAAATTCAGATTTACCAATAAGCCAAGTACGACGTTCACCCCTATTATAGTGATAGTCCATAGCGCGACGTATTGGGGAAGTGCTCCATATAAAAGCATCATTTCTTGCTCCAGGATAACGCGCATTAATGTTTAATATTTTCATATCTGGATCTACTATCTAAAATCATGTAGAAATATGTTTATATATCCTTATATAAAATTATTTAAAAAACTCAAACTAAATATTAAAATATTAAGTTACTAACAGCTTGTACATTTAATGAATGCATCCCATGGTTGACAAATGCTTTCTCGTGTCTTTTAGGGCCTAAAATATTCACAAATGTGCAATCGATTGCCCCAATTGCTCCTTCAAATGGCTGTGGTGCATTCATAAATTTTGCACGGGCTATCTGACGTTCTTCTAGTGTCATAGGAAACTGTAACCACTGCCGTAGTAATCATTGATTAATCAAATCTGTAACTTCATGGAGACATCGACTCAGTGTTGATTGACTTATATTCAAATTAAATTGATTTCCTGTTGGTCTCTGATAACTGCCATGTGCATAAAATTGTATTGTCGCTAAAACCTAAATTAGAAATAAATATATACAGTTTCTTTTAAAACAATTTAAATATATTTTTCGTTTAAAGGTAAACACAGATAAACATATATATAACTATGTTGACATAATCGATTGAACTTTTTTTAAATAACTGTGTATAAAGAAAATATTATTAAAATGACATTACTTTTATTTCAGGCGAAATTGCAGTTAAACGCTGCTATTGCAAGTCGGGTCGTAATAAATTAATCAGATCCATTATCAACTGAGGACTAACTCGAAAGCACTTAATGAATTCATTATGTGGAAGATTAAATGGATTTAATACATCTCTTAATATTATTCGTTCTATACGCCTTTCTTGATGATCTATTCGTTCTTGTAAAACCATAAAATCCCAAGTCAGAAATCCCACTGCCATAATATATATATCGATGTCTTTGAATAACAAAGTGAAAACTTTACATAGAACTCTGTAAATACAAAACTATCATTAAAAATAATTAAATAAACATAACATAACCTCTAATTAATACTTACCAATTAAAATAGTTTGTGATATTGTATGTAAATAAAAAAATATATACAAAATAAAATAAAATTGAGATGTCCCAAAAAATTAGAACAGTTGATCACCAGAAAACTGATAATAAATATGGAGCACCACTTGAGTCTCAAATCTGTCGCGTTCGTCGGACCTTACTGATAGCTAACGACAGTTTACGACAGACGTTATGCGTTAACGAGGGGTCCCGGACCCTCGTATTTATTTTAATCGAAACCGTTGAATGTCGTTAAGTTTACGATTATTTTAACGAGAAAAATCATTAATGGATCTTACAGAATATCTTTTTTCGTTATGGCATCGCTTCGATAAATTAACGAAACGACATCTATCGTTAACTACATTTAACGAGTTACAGAATCGCCTAGCTGGGCCGGTAGAGGCGGCCTTGGACGCGGCCGAGGCAGAGGCCGTGGAGCTATGTGGGGCCGCAGTGGTCCCACTATAGTTAAAAATATTTATATTAAATATTAAATATTAAAAAATAAATATGAAAAATAAATAATTCCCGAATTAATTATTTATACCCTACATTTTCTCCTTTATCTTTTTACCTTTAGATCTTTTTACCTTAGACATTACACTTGTTAATAACAGTACAATATAATATTATACATATAGTGTGGTATAATAGGGCTCCAGGCGAAAGTCCACTTTAAAAAACCTAACGCGCCATTGGTGATACCTCATGGGTAGTGTAGAAAAACACTATTATTTTACGAGAGAGAGAGAGAGAGAGAGAGAGAGAGAGAGAGAGAGAGAGAGAGAGAGAGAAGAGAGAGTAAATATTTATATCACACATTGAATTTCATGTTTCATGCATTTAAATAATGTTTGTATAAAATATTTAATACTATTAATTAAAATGTCTTATAAAAATAGAAAATTTAATTTTTTTTAAAATAATAAGTACCTACATTTTAATAAATATTTCCTTAAAGTTAAAAAATATTTGGGTAAAATTATATCAAAAGGCTGTAAAAAGCCATTTAATACATAATGTTTGAAGGTTCTGAAAAAAAAACATTTTATTTATAACACAAGAAGGCTGTAAGAAAACATTTAACGCTGTCACGCTTATTAAGAATCGAGCAACATAACATCGCCGCATCGCCCGTCGCCTTCGTTGTCGGCTCGGTAGAGAAAGAGACAGAAAACAGTATATCTGTTCTCTTCTGCTATCCGAAGCTAACCGAAACGCCGAGCTCACACGTACGCGATTTTCGCTTGTGTGCGTTATTCTCCCCACTACGGTTGCGTGTTGCTTGCGACCTTTTTCTGGCATCACTGCCTCGACCCATCCATCGGCCCGGATAATGCGCGTCTAAAAACGTGCGTGCTTGCCGAGAGAAATGTGCAGGAGCCCCGTCAAGTTGGAAAATAATTTCCGTTCTGTCGTGGAGAGGAATATCTTCGAGGAGACCAGGCAACACATTACGAAAAAAATCCCTGTATATTTCTCCATTTAAATGGGGTGGTAAGACATAAGGTCCGATCTAAAAATCATCAACAGAAAATTATTTGTTAAAGCCGCGAAAGAAAATTCCTTAACTTACTAATTGTAAGTAAATTTATTACTTACGATTCGGTCCGCTATTATTCCGGCCCACACATTTATTGCTCAACGATATTGGGACGCACGTTCTCGAACGGCGTGCGGATTTTCTTCCGCCCATAACAAGTAGTTACGGCTATTAAACACACCGTTCGATGTGCAGGTAGCTTCATCACTCCATAAGATGCGGTCGGGGAAAAAATCATTCCGCCGACACTGAGCGAGAAACCCTGTGTATGTTTCGCCGATTATTAATATTTATATATTTATTTATTTTTTAATAACGCAAAAACATTAAAATAAGATAATAAAAATACTTTCACAAATGTAGACGCGTTGTTCTTTGTCTCTCGGCAAAAGTTGTTGCACTGGTAGTGATACGGATGCAATCCGTTTTGGCGCAAGTACACGTCGAATACATCTTAAAATTATCTTGTGGTCCGGATGTCGCTCACGCGCGGGGAATCGCTCCGCGTAAAGTCGTGCCGCGGCACGAGCATTTTCTCCGGCCTCTCCGTATACGATAATCATATTCGTATACTCTTCTGCAGTATACTCTACCATTTTTTAATAACTTCTTCACGCACGTCGAGACATACAAGTTGTAGATGCTGGGCACCGACCGTCGTGAAACAACGAATTACGAGTCGAAAGAAAACCGATAACAAATGAATGCTGTTCAATTTTTACGAACGTTTATTTGTTTCAAACGACGCATAATTCGACTCGTAATTTGATACCACTTTTAAAAAATGCGCCGTGTTATCTATACCGCAAGGCGGTGTGGAAATGATAATATACAATTTTTTATTCTGCGAAAGAGAAAGAGAGGGGGGAGAAAGAGAGAGGGAAGTGAGAGAAGGGGAGAGGGGGAAGAGGGGAAGAGGGGAGTTAAGGGAGAGGGGGAGGGGAAAGAGGGATGTAGGGAGGGAGGGAGAGAGAGAGCATGAGAGAGAGATTGGTTTTGATTGATTGATTAAATGATTAATTGAGAGAGAGAATATTTCAACGCGGGGCTTTAACATTACGCGCGCGTACGCGTCGTACATAGCTATTGTCTCTTGCAGAGTGCTCTTCCCCGTTTCGTCGTGCGTTAGCAACCGCGTAAACAAGCTATCTCTTATCGGCGCGCGCCTAGTGATCACGGAAGACCGGGGCTGTACCTTTTCGCCGCGCGCTTGAACTCGCACGGATTGGCCGCTTTTTATTAATTAATTTCTCGTTCATTATTGCGAAGATCGCAAAACGGAAGAGGACTTTTCTATTCGGTTTAACGCGCTCTATCTGCATGTGACGGGTGGGGCGATTATTACCGGACACCCTGTATATCAAGTAATAATTTAAATAATTTTAATACATGTTTACATATATGTATCTTTAAATATTCCGTATATTTAATGTGAATATTTTAATATATTTATAAAATATTGTAACACAATAATTTTTATCATTTGTAATGATTTTGATATAATTATAATGTCAAATAATTGAATTGAAGTCGCCAGTGATGAATAAAATTATAAAAGTGATTTATTAAACTTTGACCTGACTGGCCAATACAAGTATTTCTACACAACGTTTGAACTGACTCATTAAGGACGTTTGAACTGACTCAAACGAACTCATTAAGAACGTGGATGAAAACCAAAGAAAGGATTTGCATCTCCAACCAGCAATTAATTTTTCTATTGAAATGCAGAAGATATGATGTACTACCGGCACATATATACAGGTCACATAATCGTGTTTTCTTTTTCAACAATAACGTTAATCGTAATTTTATAAATTTCACAAAACGTAATCAGTTAAGACTGTTAAATCTTGAGATAAGGGACCTTAATTTTTATTTGAGATTCTTACAATCTAAGATTAGTAAAATAAAAAATAGGCTTTTCAATGTTTTACCAAATGAAATCTTAACAAGGTTTTTTGAATTTAACAATCGCAAGCTCAAATTACTTAGATATAAAAAGAAAAATTTAATTAAGAAGTTTAAATATTTACTACGCTCTCAAAATATTAATATACACGCACCAAATAACGTAGACAAATCGAAATGGATAATGAACATCAGTAGCAAAGTAATTCCAAAATCTATATCAGATTTTTTGATCTTGGGAGAGAATTTCGGATTACCTATTAGCAAAATTGACAAAAATGATCGGATACACTCGACACTGAACATTGTTAAAAGTGTAGAGGCCAATATTCAGAGAATTCCCGATAACTTAAGAGAACAAACTAGAGCTTTGGTTTCAAATTCCTTACAAAAATTTTTAAATAAACAAAAACATGTCAATGCCATAGACAGGTTTCTTCTCAATAGTTTCTCTAAATGTAAAAAGTTTTTAAAGGATAATGACGACTTACTTATCACGAAAGTCGACAAAGGACAAGTGACAGTAATTATGGACAAAATAAAATACAATGACACCATGAATGAACTACTTAGTGATCAAACAACTTACAAAAAACTAAACAAAGATCCCATCAATCTCACAAAAACGAAGGTTAACACGTTGGTTAAGAGTTGGCGATAACGGGATTATCGACGAACTGACATACAACCACTTAAAAAACACAAGTGGGATTCTCCCCAGATGTTACTACCAAAGATACATAAAAAAGACCATCCTTTACGTATTATTGTCTCGTCGATTGGTAGCCCGACTTATAACTTAGCTCTTTATTTGCACGAAATTCTACATAAATCTAATTCCTAAGCCGTGTTCGTACATCAAGAACAGCTGGACCTTTGTCAATAATATTAAACACACTAAGATTAATGATAATCAGGTCTTATTCTCGTTAGATGTAACTTCGTTATTTACGAACATTCCGAAAGACGGCTTTGAAAGCAGTGAAAAATAGGTGGATTCATATTACACAAAATACTGACATGTCTTTACAACAATTCTTACACGCACTCACAGTTGTCCTTGACTTATCGAGCTTTAGTTTTAACGGAATTTACTATGAACAAATCTTCGGATGTCCGATGGGGTCTCCCTTATCGCCAATCTTGGCTGACATGGTTATGGATGACCTAGAAACTCATTGTTTAAATTTATTAGATTTTACTATACCGGTCTATTACAGATATGTTGATGATATTTTTGCAATAGCGACGAAGTCCGAAATTACTGAAGTACTTAATGTTTTTAACGATTACCACCCGCGCTTAAAATTTACGCATGAGATGGGAACCAATAGCTCTATTCATTTTCTAGATACCACTGTAATTAAGGTTGAAGGAATTTTGCTGACTAATTGGTATCGAAAACCTACTTTTTCAGGCAGATATCTGAATTTTTATTCGAGCCATCCACTTAAATATAAGATAAATATCTTAAAAGGTTTAGTAGACCGTGCTGTTTTGCTCTCTGACGATCGCTATCATGATAATAATATTAAAATAATAACGGATATCTTGGTCAACAATTGCTTCCCAAAACCTTTTATAGTCACATATCTGTAAGAGAATTAAAACTTTAAAATATCGTAAGGACTCTACCCACAATACTGACATTTGTTATAAAAAGTTTGACACATCATCTGTTTTGCCTTTACCTTACATAAAAAACCTAAGCGAAAATTTAAATATCGCGCTTAATAAATGTGGCCTCGAAATAATATATACGATTCCAAAAAGACTTAATAACTTAATTAAGAAAGGTAAAGACAAGATTGATGCTAATCACAAAACTGATGTCGTATATATGATTGAATGTAATGATTGTGATGCAAAATATACTGGTCAAACAAAAAGACAACTTGTTACACGTATAAATGAACATTGCAGAGACATTAAAAAACATCCCAGTAACCACAGTGTAATTAGCAACCATCGGTCCACATACGGACATGATTTTAATTGGAAGGAACCAAAAATTTTGCACTGTGAAAAACATAGAAAGAAAAGAGAGATTGCTGAGATGCTTTTTATAAAAAAATTTAACAACAATATTAATCTATAAAGAGACACAGACAATTTAAATCCGACATATGACACGTTAATACACAGAGTATGATTGCTTGTTGTTTTTGTAAAGTTTGTTCCTGTGTCTTTGTAATGTTCGTTATTTGGACGCGAGACATGGTAATATTACATACATGTCTTCTTCTTTGACATTAGTAGTATCACGGCTTTCATCTTCAAAAGGTAATGTTCTTATAAGTATCCTGTACATTACATCCCAAATTGCGTTTCGTTTCTTATTGTTAATATATAATTTTTCGTTAATTTTTGTAGCAACACTTGATAAGGGCCTGTACCCAAGGGCCGAAACGTTGTATAGAAATACTTGTATTGGCCAGTCAGGTCGAATTTTAATAAATCATTTTATAATAATTATAATGTTTATTTTCACGTTGAATTAATAATTTTTTCATTTCTCCCTGACGGAAGAGACCACCACCTTCTCGCGGTTTCCGTTAAGCAACAAAATGTACATTGTACATTAATACAAAATAAATACAGTAAGAATTAAAAGAGTAAACTTTTCAACAATATCTATAAATTTAAATATTATTTAATTATAATTATCTCTAAAGATAAGAAATATTTTTTAATTATAAGCATATATATTGGCCAAGAGTGGATTTTTATATCTAAAATATACTTGTAATTATTATTAATTTAATTATTAATTATTATAAATTAATATTTTAAATATAAATTTATTATTTATTATTATTATTGCTTAATTTATATTTAAAATATATTATATTTCAATTTTATATCTACTTTTGTAGTGTAAAATTTATTTTTTTACACATAAAAGTTTATAAGAAAATAATTGATAATAATTATATATCTATAAATAGATATATATATTTAGAGAGAGAAAGGGAGGGCGGGGGAGAGACATAGAGTCGCATCGCTAGCCGCTAGCTCGAGAGATTTCTATTTACCACTATGTACATTCCGAAGCCGGCAGAAGCGCCGAAGCCGGCCGAGCGTCGAGCGCACATAGCGCTACCCCCTCCACAGCCAGCCAGCCTACTCCAACCACATGCTGTAAGCATGCTGTTGCGGCTGCAATCTGGCAGCCTTGCTACCAGGCACGCGCTCGGCCTTTTAAATTACCGCGCAGTCAGAGAAAACGCGTCAATACATTGCCGCGGGCACGATACTAACGTCAAAGCTTGAACGATTCCCGGAAGATTAAATCGCCGGCCTTATACCTCGCGATTAATGTACCGTCGGACACTTGAAATAAAGATTTGCTGTACCGCACAGTCCGACCCGATCGCGCTACATTGTACATACCGCATACACTCTTAATTGTCATTACACGCACACCGTTTACGTCACACAACGCACATATACCGTACATATCTACACACCGCATTTCACGCTGTACTGTACAGGGTGGGGAAAAATTATTAGTCAAGCTTTTGCCAGTCCATTCTACTCGTCGAGATCGCCAACATTGCATCATAAACATGGTGCCGCAAAATTAACTTTCAAGGTCATTTTCAATGTCAAATTTTTTTATTGTCGATTCTTACTTAGTCGATTCTTACTTAGTCGATTCTACTCGTCGAGCTGAACAAAAGTCTCAAAGAGACCATATGCCGGAAATCAATATTTCATAGAGAAATCTTCGTTTCAAGTTTTTAGAAGCCAAAAAATTTCGTAAAATTAATTGTCATGGGTGTAAAATCTGCTTAATCTACTCTTAACGCTACCCAGGAACAACGAAGTGGGCGTGGTAGATTTTCGTTCTCTTCGGGGTATCTTGGTACCCAGTAACATTTCAACGGCTGTTGGTTCCTTAAAGCAACGGTCATTTGCCTCGGAGAGGAATAATATATCGCTCCATAAGACATTCGTTACTTGTGCTTAAGAAGCTTTCCATCCATATCCAGACCTATTTCGTGATTGTTAGAAGACCGCCGCTGATCTTGAATCAATTTTCAGTGTAAAATTAAAAAAAATTGTTTTAATTTTTTACCAAATTTTTTCTAAGAATAACGTTGCTGTAGCATGCCTCGACGTGAAGGCCGTGATCGGGCGCATCGGGATGGGCGTGACCAACGTCTAATGCTTCGAGCAATTGATCGTGTTCATGATAATTACACACGAGCACGAGCTCTTTATGCTAGTTGGTTGCGACGCCAAGCTAATGGCAGACCATTACGTCCAGGGTCCGTGCCTGATCGTCGAGAATTTCAACGACTCGATGAATGATTCCATGATCGGGAGCAAATGAATTTTGCAGGTGCTGGCCACGGTAGGGCAGGTCGTCCTCGTGTGTCTTTGAGAATTGAGGAACGTGTGATTGCTCTAGCTCGAACTTATCCTGTCATGGGATCACGACGCATAGGCGCGCGAGTAGGGGTTGATCATAAAACAGTCTTGCGCATTCTCCGTGAGGAAGGCCTACGACCCTACAAAGTGCAGGTAGTGCATGAGTTACGACCTGGTGATCGCACAGCTCGTCTTCGTTTTTGTCGGTGGATGCTTCGCAAGATCCGAAAAAATCGGCACTTTCTGAAAAATATAGTGTTCACTGATGAATCCAGTTTTTCCAGCACTTCCATTTTGAACCGGTAAAATGTTCGTATCTGGCGCAGACGCAATCCACACGCAATGGTCCAAAGAGTTCAACAGGGCCATTTTTCAGTCAATGTTTGGGCAGGGATACTCGAGAATGATTATATTGCTCCTGTGTTTCTCTCAAACCGATTGTCAAGCGTTGAGTATTTGCGGTTTTTACGTCATACTCTCCTGAATCGACTGCGACGTATGGTTCCGAGGAATGCCCGTAATCGAATTTTTTTATGCATGACGGTGCTCCACCGCATTTCGGCAGGCAAGTCCGCGCTTTTTTACAACGAGCTTTTGGAACTCGATGGATCGGTCGTAATCCTGCGCCACACTTATGGTCCGCCCGTTCACCTGACCTGAACCCTCTGAACTTTTATTTCTGGGGAGCTCTGAAAGCCATTGTTTATGGGTCAGGCAGGGCTTTAGGACGGCTCAGGATTTACGAGATCGCATTGAAGAGGCGGTTGCTACTTTAGCACGAAATCGAGCTGTGCTCCGTAGAATGCGAGATAATTTGGTGGAGAGACTCCAAGCTTGCATTGATAACGGTGGTGGTTACGTTGAAGTTGGCAGACAAGCACAACTGCTCAGAGCTATTGGGGCCGATGGGTCAGTTCTGTTTGTTCGTAGGCAGCGTCGACGATGATAAAGTGAGAGGCAAGGGGAACTCACAATAATCAAGTCACCCCGAAGTGAGAGGCGAGGGGAATTCACTATAATCAAGTCACCCCGAAGTGAGAGGCGAGGGGAACTCACAATAATCGAGTCACCCCGAAGTGAGGGGCGAGGGGAACTCACTATAATCAAGTCACCCCGAAGTGAGAGGCGAGGGGAACTCACAATAATCAAGTCACCTCGAAGGGAACAGAAATCTACCACGTCCACGTCGTTGTTCCTGGGTAGCGCTAAGAGTAGATTAAGCAGATTTTTGACCTTGAAAACGAATTTTTCAGGGTCAATTTTGGGGGGTGATTTTCGCTAATCATGATTAGGATATTCAGAACATGATTTTAAGAACTTTATAAGCATCAGATTTATTTTCTGACTTCATAAAAATCGATTTTTTGGAAATTTCAGGCAAAAAACTTCAAACGAAGATTTCTCTATGAAATATTGATTTCTGGCATATGGTCCCTTTGAGACTTTTATTCAGCTCGACGATTAGAATCGACTAAGCCAATAAAAAAATTTAACATTGAAAATGACCTTAAAAGTTAATTTTGCGGCACCATGTTTATGATGCAATGTTGGCGATCTCGACGAGTAGAATCGACTGGCAAAAGCTTGACCAATAATTTTTCCCAACCCTGTACACACCGAATACATCTGTTATCATTCATTTCGCGCAAACCATTCGCATTGCTGTACATATAGATATACACCGCCCTCATACCTGCATCCGCATATTATACATATAGATATACACCGCGCTCATACCTGCATCCGCATATTGTACATATATACATACTGCGCTCACACGTACGTACCTTTATACACACACATACTGCGTACACTCTATACACACTTACATACACGCACACTTCATACACATTGTACATACTTAGACACGCGCGTACTTATTACACACCGTACATTTATACACATGCACACTCAGCACACTTTGTACATGCACACAAATTGACTCAATAAACATCTTCACTATACTTCCGTCTGATTGTCTCGTAGCCCTTTCCGAGCCCTGATCCCGGCTAGCGATTCCGAGCCGTCTCGCAAAAGCGGCACGTTACAAAGTGCAGTCCATTTGCCACTCAGTTCTATACTCATATCCATCCACACTTTCAACGAGTATGGTAAGAGATCATTTGTAGTGAAATGTAAAGCAAAATTTTTAATTACGCGTACAGCATCTTCCACAGAAACCTTTGCCACACGGCGTATTGTAATAGCAAACGGTCCTGCAATAAATTAGCTGGTGATTAAAATGGCATATTACTATAATAAAGTACGAAGCGCAAATTATATAAACAAAATAATAATGGCTAGGCCTAGGCTAACTGCAATAGAACAATAAATAACGACAATATCCACTGTTCGTTCTCTCGTAAATAGTACAACGTAAAAACTAATAAATATTTACAAATACTTTTACCCAAATGTAATATTTCAATCGTTCATTTTAACTACCCAAATGTAATATTTCAATCGCAAAGAAAAGGCGCTTATAAAGAATTAATCAACGTTTTGTTCGTAAATACATAACACATACATGTATAAGTAACATATATTGTTACGTCCTTGCGATCTGTTATTATTTGCGACCCGTTATATTTGTTCTTCGTGGAAGTATCAGTCATCCGAAATTGAATCATAAGAGGATCGTCTCCGAGCGCGTTGCTCGGAGAGTTGTCAAACAAGTCGGACATTTTGAGAGAGTCGTGTGACAGCCGGCCTGTCGTTCAGACGCATCTCGCACACGTTAATTTAATTGCAATTTCCCTTTGTTCCTTGTTCCGTTGTGTTAATTATTCCTTATTAAAAGTTTCTGAGTTATATTTTTAAAATAAGTGTTATCATTTATTTTACGGGCGCGAGTGTGTTGTGAAAGTAAGCCGCAGAGCGAAATACCGAAGCCGATCCGAGGACGTTACATTTTTTGGGGGCTCAGCCGGGATCTGAACGGCAAAGAAACGAGAAATAGATAAGATGACAACGGCGCAAATTCTAAGGATAACGCGTTCACAAACCCCGTCGATGACATCCGAGACGGAAACGTTGCGCGCAATTTTGCACGAGCTTGGTCAGCTCCGAGAAGAGCGGAGGCTGGAGCGAGAGCAAATCCAGACGGAGTTACGGCAGAGGGACGAGACGCTGCACCGTTTAGAACAGGAGATTAATTAGATAAGTCGCTCTAATAATATTGCTATACCCGAAAATGATTGTAAAATTCCGATGCGAAATGAATCGTGCGCGTCCGCGAATGTAAATTTGGGCTATAAATTGAAACCGAATAATTTCGATAGAACAGGGTCATTAAGAGAATTTTTTACTCAATTTGATTTAATTTCGCGAGCAAATAAATGGACGGAAGATTTAAAATTAGTCGCGCTAGCATCTAGTTTAAGGGGAAAAGCGCGATCGGTGCTTGACTGTGTTAAGGAAATAGAGACATTAAAATTTGAGGATTTGAAATCTAGATTAGAATTGCGTTTTGGCGAGGGTCATTTGTTAAGAACATACTATACTCAATTTACGAATCGACGACAGAAATTTGGAGAAGAATTGACTACTCTGGGAGGGGATGTAGAACGATTAGCACAGTTAGCTTATCTCGAATGTCCAGAAGAAATACGCGAAAAGATAGCGTGCGCACAATTTATTAACGCGATTAATGATGGATTCATTAAAAGAACCTTACAATTGGAGGGAATAACTTCCTTAAAAATGGCAATAGAGAGAGCTATGACTATTAGGGTCATAAATGAAAATAGTTTTCAGAAAAATAGAGATCGAAATAACGAAAATGGTTTGAAGCGAAATAATAAATACTTTAATAATAAAAATTCAAAGGAGATAGGAAAGGAAGAGAAAGTACAAAATAAAACAAACAAGGAAAGTAATTTTAGAAATAGTAAAAATTACAATAAGAAAGATAAAATTGAATATTGGCACTGCGGAGCTGTTGGACATTACTATTCAGATTGTCTGAAAATTTCAAAAGAAAAAGGGGAAAACTAAAATTGGTCGGATTTAGCGGGGCGGGTTCGACTTGTATAGTAAATGCTCCGAAAGAAGCAATGGATTTAAAAAGTTATAGAATAAGTAGAATTGAGAAAGATAATAATTATTTTTGTTATCAGGGAAAGATTGATGGAAAACCCTGTAAATTTAAAATTGACACGGGCTCGGATGTTTCAATTATTAATGAGCGATTATTAAAAGAACCTAAGCAAAGGATTTTAATAGATAAAAGTTTTTTAAAATATCCAGGGGAAAGAGTTCCTAAAATCTAAAGTAGGAGTTAAAATTATCTTGGAAAATTTTCTGAAGAAATAATGGTTTTCGTAGCAGATATTGTAGATGAATGTCTGTTAGGGGTGGATTTTCTTTCGAAAGTAGGATTAGAGGAGATATTTGAATCTGTCTTAGGAAATATTCCGGAAAAAGGAGATCTCATTGAATTAGAATGTTCGCGAATAGGAAATTTCGAAACAAAAATTCCGCATGAATTAAGAGACTTGTATGAGAGGAATAGTTTAAATTTAGATGAAACGCAGAAGAGAGTTTTTATGGACTTTCTTGAAAAATTTCAGGACGTTTTCTCTGAGGAAATTGTGGCAGGAAATTGTGATGTTGTACAGCATAAGATAAATTTAATAAATTCAAACCCGATTAAACAAACTCCTCGACGTATTCCTATTCACATAAGGGAAGAAGTAGGTAAAATAATTGAGGAAATGAAAAGTCAGGGAGTAATAGAAGAGTCTCATAGTCCTTGGGTTTCTCCTGCGGTTATGGTAAAGAAAAAAAGATGGTTTAATTCGGTTTTGTATAGATTACAGAAAGTTGAACGCGGTTACAGTAAAAGACTCCTATCCACTTCCTAGGATAAATGATATCCTTGATCGTCTTTCGGGAAATTCGTGGTTCTCAACAGTAGATTTAAAGAGTGGATATTGGCAAGTTAAAGTTTGTCCTCAAGATAGAGAAATGACGGCTTTTTCGATTGGCAACGGTTTATGGCAGTTTACTGTTATGCCTTTTGGATTATGCAATGCGCCTGCAACTTTTGAAAGAGTTATGGAGAAAGTTTTGCAAAATTATTTATTAGAAATTTGCTTAGTTTATTTAGACAACGTCATCATTTTCGGAAAGACTTTTTCGGAGATAATGGAAAATTTAAGAAATGTTTTTTTTCGTTTACGGGAAGCATGTTTGAAGGTGAATCCTAAGAAATGTAATTTATTGAATACAGAAGTCAAATATTTAGGGCACATTGTATCGGAAAAAGGAATAACTACAGATCCAGAAAAGATAGCTGCAGTGGAAAATTGACCAATTCTGAAAACTAAAAAACAGATTCGAAGCTTTTTAGGATTTTGCTCCTATTATCGAAAGTTTGTGAAAGGGTTTTCTTTTCTAGCAAAACCGCTTTACATTTTAACGAAAAATAATTCTAAATTTAATTGGGATGAACAGTGTCAGGATGCGTTCAAAACTTTACAGCAGGAATTGATTTCTTCACCGATATTATCTTTTCCTTTAGAGAAAGGGGAATTTATTCTTGATACCGACGCGTCCAATCATGGAATTGGTGCGGTATTGTCTCAAATGCAGAATGGATCAGAAAAGGTCATAGCGTATTTTAGTAGTTTTCAGCAAAACAGAAAGAAACTATTGCGTAACGCGGCGAGAACTTTTAGCAATTGTCGATTCGATAAAATCTTTTCATCATTATTTGTATGGTCAAAGGTTTTTAATTCGAACTGATCATACTTCTTTACGATGGTTAATATCTTTCAGAGATTTGGAAGGACAATTGGCACGTTGGTTAGAACATCTTCAGCAGTATGATTTTGAAGTTATTTATTGGAAAGGAAAATTGCATAAAAATGCAGATGGTCTATCTAGACGTCCTTGTGCAGAGGTTTCTTGCTACTACTGTACCAGAGTCGAGGCAAGAGAAGAAAAAGTAGTTAGTAGAATTATATTTGGTGTCGAAAATTGTCAGGAATGACGGGCGAAACAATTAGAAGATCCCATTGTCTCAATTTTTCTTCTGGGAAAGGAAACTGGAAAACGACCAGTGTGGCAGAATCTGGGTGATAAGGATATGTCAGCCAAAATTTATTTGAATTATTGGGATTCTCTTATTGTAGAAAATGGAGTCTTGTATAAAAAGTGGGTATCTTCAAACCTTAAATCACATGTTTTTCAGGTGATAGTTCCTCATAAGGAAATTCGAGAAATCTTGGAGGAGGCTCATGGATTCTCCATCTGGAGGTCATTTTGGCGTTAATAAGACCTTAGAGCAGATTCGCAAACGATTTTATTGGGCAACTTGTAAAAAGGATGTGGAAAATTGGTGTAAATCTTGTGAAGTTTGTATAGCAAAGAGGGATCCCTCAGATAAAGAAAAATCTCCAATGCAAATTTATAATGTTGCAGCACCATTTGAAAAAATGCAAATGGATATTCTTGGTCCACTTCCTTCTACTTCTTCGGGAAATAAATATCTGCTAGTTATCATTGACTGTTTTACAAAATGGGTAGAAGCGTTTCCTCTTAAAAACATAAAAGCAACCACAGTGGCAGAGATTTTTGTTCATCAAATAATTACGCGATATGGTGTTCCTCTCGAATTGCATACAGATCTGGGGAAGAATTTCGAATCAAAATTGTTTCAGGAGCTTGTATGTTTGCTAGGAATTAAGAAAACTAGAACCACAGCTTTACATCCCCAATCTGACGGACAAGTGGAACGTCAACAGAGAACTATTTTAAATTATTTAGCAAAGTTTATTGAAGAAAATCAGAGGGATTGGGATCGTTGGATTCCGATGTATTTATTAGCCTATAGATCTTCGAAACGTGAAACTACAGGAGCAACTCCTGCTGAATTATGTTTTGCTCGAGATTTGAGACTTTCTTTAGATCTTCTGCGGGGATCTCTGCCTAATGACGAATCAGAAGGGACAATCGGTGGTTATATTGGTAGATTGCAAGAAAAATTAGGTAAATTACATGAGAATGCTAGGCAGCATATGAAAATTCAATCCAATAGAATGAAAAATTATTATGATCAAAAGGTTAGGCAAATTTCGTTTGTAGAAGGGCAAAAGGTTTGGTTATATAATCCTCGAAGGAAGATAGGAAGAGCTCCTAAGCTACAAAGTTATTGGGAAGGACCTTATATAATTATTAAAAAACTTAATGATGTAGTTTTTTGTATACAAAAATCCAACCGACACAAAAAGAAAATAGTACATGCAGATAGGTTAGCGTCTTTTTGTGAAAGAAAAATAAGAGATTGATTCATCCGAGGCCCGAATTTAATAAAATGTAAAAATTAAACACAATTATTCTGGCAGAGTTGATTTTGTTTCATAGGATTTCTTTCTGTGAGATCTATAATTTGAGAAAACTGGAAAGAACATCATTCCAAAGAAATCTTCCGAAAACCTTAAGAAGACTACATCTCTCGCGGTTTTGTGCCGTGGTTTTTCCGCGGGACTCAGGGCAAATGCCGAGGTAGGGACTTGGGGAGTCCTTGTGGAAGATGGGACCACGGAAGTTTCCCCCCCACCCCTTGTCCGAAGAACAGAATCCAGGAGGCGGGCGAAAAGACGTTCTACAGTTGGACGTCAATGCAGATTCGCATACAGGATGGTTACTGCAGTAAGGACTTCGTTTCTTCAAGGAGAGTGTCGGGATCTTTTCCTGGAGTTGACATCTTGGAAATTGGCCATTTCCTGGAGGATGTCGATTGGAAGATGCCCAGTTTTGGCACTAAAGAAGGAATATTGGGATCTACGGCAGCGCTGAGAAGATCTCAAGAAAGTCAAAAATATCCCATTAAATTGTCGGGACGACAATTTTATAGAGGGGAGAGAGCAATGTTACGTCCTTGCGATCTGTTATTATTTGCGACCCGTTATATCTGTTCTTTGTGGAAGTATCAGTCATCCGAAATTGAATCATAAGAGGAGGATCGTCTCCGAGCGCGTTGCTCGGAGAGTTGTTGTCAAAGAAGTCGGACATTTTGAGAGAGTAGTGTGACAGCCGGCCTGTCGTTCAGACGCATCTCGCACACGTTAATTTAATTGCAATTTCCCTTTGTTCCTTGTTCCGTTGTATTAATTATTCCTTATTAAAAGTTTCTGAGTTATATTTTTAAAATAAGTGTTATCATTTATTTTACGCGCGCGAGTGTGTTGTGAGAGTGAGCCGCAGAGCGAAATACCGAAGCCGATCCGAGGATATTACAATATCTAAGGGTAGAAAAGGAGAATCAAATGGTGCGACTTAAGGCACGTTCTACTTGACGTTCGCAATGCTCGTGGTATCATTTCATCCTGGTTGTTAACCGAAAGTTAAACAAAGAAAGATGATACTCATGAGCGTTGCGAACAGCAATTGGAATGTACACTTAATACAATATATGTAAGTACAAAATATATGGGTAGGTAGATAGAAAGAGCATTATCGATGCTCACACCGAAAATACATAAATGCCTCAATTTACGCAAGCATATACATATTACGCGAAAACAATGCGTAAACTGAATTCGCCTAAATTGAAGCATGGGTTGCATATGAATCAAGGGGCTAGGTTTTAAAGAGATGAAATAACACCCTTTTACGAATCGAATAAAATCTCAATTGAAAGCCTTAAACAAGTTTTCGCTAACAAATTTTAACGAATTACACAAAACGAAAGTGAATAAGCTGTTATTCAAAATATGTGAAAGTGATAAAAGTAACATGAACATTTGAGTTTGAACAGCAATAGTAAAATTAAACAGCAAATTACACAAACAAAAATTTAAGCAAAATTAAAAATTTCAGACCTCTAGGCCTACATTAATATGAAGTTTCTTTTAATGAGCATTATACTATGGTATACAATCTCACAAGTTAATGTAGCTACAGTATATTCCTTCAAAACTTCTTAGACATGTGCACACATTACAGGATAAGATTATAAAAAGGTAAAGATAGAACAGCATTCCGTAATAATAAAAGAAAGAATTAGGAAAACATTTTTAATTGTAAGATCAATCTACCATGACTATGGTGTGCATCCTCCTCTGAAAGTCTTAATTGCAAGGTACTTTTCTGCTTTATTTGATCCAGTTGAGCGTTAGTCGAATTTACCTTAATATCTCATTTTGTGGAAATGTCGATAATCTCTAAAACAATCCAAATTAAATTCACGTAACTGTAACTGTAAGATAATAGACATCTTATAATATACCGTAAATTATGATCAACAGTAATAACACTAATTACCTTTCATGGCCAAGATTAGTTTTAGAGCAATATCCTGATAAACGTCACGAAGGACCCATAAGTCATTCTGGGATTAATTCCATGGGTGTAGCCAGTTGGCATTGATTTGTAAGAATTAGCAGAATTTCATGCTTCAATTCCAACGAATGTATGATAAGGCTGACAGTCTTGATAAATAATACTGTCATGGTATGTACGATTTTTGAAACAGTTATATGACATAAACAATAAAACAATATTTATCTTGTAACTGAATCGGTAGGAGTTCACTTATACTGGTAAATGGAGAAACGGATTTTTTTAAGCAAATTATCATTAATTATGAATTATTATGATCACTTATGATGATTACAGGAAATTAGAGACGGGGAAAATTGTTTATTAAAAAATTATTAACAAAAAAAAGGAAAATTAATTTGGTAAAAATGAAGATAAGGGGAGACATCTTCGATGACCTCGACCTTGACATTGTGGTCAAGGTCATGACCCTGAACAAAATGTTTTATGATTCAAACTTTGAATTTGGTGGAATTTAACATCACCCAGAATACACCGCGCGGAGGCGCCCACCGTGCATTCCAACACAAGACAAAATAACACAAACACAAAATAGAACTAAGCCTATGACAGACAAATAAGACGTGAACATTTAATTTTTGAAGATGTTTTAGTTTTAAAATTTTTTGATTTCTTCTTTTTTTAAGGCTATGACAGACAAATAAAACGTAAACATTTCATTTTTGGAGATTTTTAGTTTAAAAATTTTTTGGGGTTTTTTGTTTTGTTTTGTTTTTTGTTAATATTTACATTATCTAAAAATCAACTCTAGAATTAGACTAATTGTATATATCAAAAACAGATATTTGTTCACCAGTTGATGTCAAATTAACTGTTCATTTATCGTGAATAGCTACCAACTCATTGAACTCAGTTTGTTCTAACTCCGTCTCATCTAACTCAACCTGAGGCATGTCCCAGGCGAACATGTCACTCACAATCTCCTCGCTATCTATTACTTCCTCAACACTAGTAGTTAATTTCTTTTCAAAATTAGATACTGAATTTTAAAATTGCAATCTTATGTGTTCTAATACCTGCTTGAATCTAGCACAATTGTCAGGTTTATTTTGCTTATTCCCAGCACGATTCTTATCTCTCAAAAAGTTGTAGTAGTAAATAAACTTCTTTACATACTCCTCTGCGAAACCAAACACGTTGTCTGGATCATCAATTTCTTCTTTCTTCCTTTCAGTATATTCTCTAACACAAGTATACATAACTTTTCAGGTCTTTCCATAGTCTTCCAATGCTATTAGTAGTTACTTGATAACTTTAAGATGTCCCTTGTCTCAAGTTAGTTAAGTTCACATACATATTGAGATTTGACATATCGAGATTTACCTTCGCCTTTAGCTGAATGATTAATTGTATATTGTTTCGAACAGTAACCATTTTTTTCCAGATCGTTATAACCCCGCTTCATTTATCAGTGCAGATAATAGAACTACTATCAACATTTCTATTAATGATATCTCTCAAAACAGTCTTATTCCTCTTTTCTGTTAACTCAATAAATATTTGTCTGGTTTCACGACAAATATCTTCTTCTTCTTAGTCGTATCTTCTTGTTAGAAGAGTCGTGATACCATGGTTATGAGTATTGGAGAATTTTGCGTCTCCAACCTTGTCTGTCTTCCGTCTCTCTTGCATTGACTTGAATTGATTTTCCTGTGATCTCCTTTATTTGATCTATCCATCTTAACGGGGATCTTCCCCTTGGTCTTCTACCCTCTATCCTACCCTGGACTATCAGCCTTTCCAAGTTGTTGTGGTCTCTCCGGGTGATGTGTCCGAAGTATCTGAGGATGCCTCTGCGACAAATTGAGGATAGTCGGTCTTTAATTTCCAGTTCATTCAATATTGATATGTTTGTTCTGTGGGCCGTCCAAGGTATGCGGAGCATCCTCCTCCAACACCACGTCTCAAACGCATCTATTCTCTGTCTATTCCCATATTTTATTGTCCAGGATTCGGATCCGTATGAGAACACAGAGAACACCAGAGTGCTGACCAGGGCTTTTTTGGTGTTCCTTGTTATCTGTCTGTCCTTCCATATTTTTGTTAAATTTGACATCGCTGTCCTCGCCAGTGTTATCCGCCTCCTGATTTCCTCCTCGCAGCCTCCTTTGTTAGTTATTAGGGCTCCCAAGTAAATGAGATTATCTACCACTTCGAGCCTATTCTGGAGATTCCTCATGTGCATGGAGTTGTTCCTGTCGATGATCATCAACTTCGTCTTTTCCATGTTGATTTCGAGAACCAAAGCTTGGCTTTCCCTAGCCACCTTTTCCAAGATTTCTGTCATTTCGTTTTCATCCTTTGCCACAAGGGTGGTGTCATCTGCGTATCTAAGGTTGTTTATCTTTTTTCCGTTGATCGATACCCCTCCGTCGAAATTTTCCAGGGCTCGTCTCATTATGCATTCGCCGTACGCATTGAACAGTCTCGGCGATAGGACACATCCCTGACGTACTCCTTTCTGCACTTTAAAATTTTTTGATGTTTTGTTGTCGAGGCGGATCGTATCTTCGCTGCTCTTGTACATGTTGCTAATGAGAGTCACCAGATGATCCGAAACCCCCATTTCTTTAAGTACAACCCAAAGGCTGCTCCATCTTACGCAGTCGAAGGCCTTCTTGTAGTCTAAAACATAGCAGCATGAGTGTATTGAACTCACGGGCTTTCTCGATTAGTTGGCGGCTGTTGAAGATCTGGTTCCTGGTTCCTCTTCCTTTCACAAAACCCGCTTGTTCGGGTGGAATCTGGAAGTCTAAGTATCTATGCAGCCTTTGATCTAGGATTTTGAGTAGCATGTGATATTAAGGATATCGTTCTGTAGTTTTTGCATTTTCTTGTGGATCCCTTTTTGTGGATTGGAATAAACACGGAATTCACCCAGTCTTTTGGCCAGTGGCCACTTCGCCAGACTTTATTACAGATGTCATGTATTATTTTTATTCCGTCGCCGCCGCCTGTCATTGCTCTTATGAGTTCAGCGGACACACCATCCCTTCCTGGAGCTTTGTTTGGCTTTAAGTGTTTTATAGCTTCTTCTACTTCCGATAGGAGGATATCGGGTTCCAGTTCGCAATTCAACGTATCTTCTTGTTGTTCGGGCGCACCTTCTGTTTCTTCATTATACAGTTCTTCGCAGTACTGTCTCCAACGTTCGAGAATTTTTTGGTCTTCCCATATGATCTTCCCCTCTTTGTCCTCTATTGTGAGTGCCTTCGGGGTAAACTTGCGTGACAGTTCTCTTACTTATTTGTATATATCTCTAGTTTTGTGGGTATTTTGGTGTTCCTCTATTTGCCTGCATATCCCCTTAATGTAGTTATTTTTATCCTGTCTGCATTGCCTTTGTATTTTGTTATTTAGCCTCTTGTTATCTTCTTGCGCTAGCCTGCCCTTCTTTTTCAGTTCTTTCCGTTCTTTGATTGTGTCGAGGGTCCTCTGTGTTATCCAGTGTTGGATTGGTGTATTGATGGAGTCGTCCGTATGTTGGGGTCTATCTGCCATTACGACAAATATCACCAACTGCCTAATACTAAATTGATTTGGGTATTCTACCTTTATTGTTCAAAAATCTTTAAAATAGAAATGTTTAAAATAGACATGCCTTTCTAAAAATAGTTTTGCTATTTCTTCACTAAGAAATTTCTCACTAAAATTTGACAAACTTAAATTCTCACATTCGGACCAACTTTCCATGATTAAACAGTATACTTAAACAGACACACAACAATGAAAATACAAAAACACAGACAAGTTATAGTAATACAAGTAGTATACAAAGTATAGACAAGTATAAAAAATATTGAATTTTTCAGATCTCAAATTGGAATATTTCTAAAGAAGTCATTAAAAATGAAGAAACTTTCTAAAAGGAATTCCTCAAAAGAGCTTCGTGCTTTCGTATTACCAGCCAAACATTAGTGTAACGAAAACAGCTTGAAACAAATTGAGCTTAGATTTAAATTAGTCTAATATACCAGATCTATAAGCAGTGAAAAAACAAAGGTAGACTTCGCTTCGCGTGAAAAGTTACAAATGTAGAATTTTCCAAATATAGACCTGTCACACTGAAAGCACCGAACAATGAGAGTAAATCTCGCTTCGCATAGAAAGTTGCAAACCCATGTTGGAACTTCGCTTCGCGTGAAAAAATATATGCGTGAACACAGTGGGTTCCGCCCCCCTGCGGGGGGCTCCACTACCAAAAAACTAGACACATAGGTTTGGGTTGAACCTCGCTTCGCGTGGAAAGTTGCAAACCCATGTAAAACCTCGCTTCGCGTGGAAAGTTGAAAACCCATGTGGAACCTCGCTTCGCGTGGAAAAGTGTATGCGTGGACACAGTGGGTTCCGCCCCCCTGTGGGGGGCTCCATTACCAAAAAACTAGACACATAGGTTTGGGTTGAACCTCGCTTCGCGTGAAAAATTGCAAACCCATGTGGAACATCGCTTCGCATGGAAAGTTGCAAATCCATGTGGAACCTCGCTTCGCGTGGAAAAGTGTATGCGTGGACACAGTGGGTTCTGCCCCCCTGCGGAGAGCTCTACTCCAAGAAACTAGACACATAGGTTTGGGTTGAACCTCGCTTCGCGTGGAAAGTTGCAAACCCATGTGGAACCTGGCTTCGCGTGGTAAAGTGTATGCGTGGACACAGTGGGTTCCGCCCCCCTGCGGGGGCTCCACTACCAAAAAACTAGACATAGGTTTGGGTTGACTTATCTCCATTTTTACTAAATTAATTTTCAACTTTTTTTATTAATACTTTTTAATAACTTTTTAATAAACAATTTTCCCCGTCTCTAATTTCCTGTAATCATCATAAGTGATCATAATTAATGATAATTTGTTTAAAAAAATCCGCTTCTTTATTTACCAGTATAAGTGAACTCAACTTCTTTTTGTTAATAACTTTTTAATAAACAATTTTCCCCGCCTCTAATTTCCTGTAATCATCATAAGTGATCATAATTAATGATATTTTGTTTAAAATCCGTTTCTCCATTTACCAGTATAAGTAAACTTTCAAGTGAAGTTTCACCAATGGATCAATTCCACATTTGAATAAAATGTTCATAACATTTCATAATCGTGAGATAATAAGTTTCAAAGTACACATTTTTATAGAAAAATAGTGGAACATAGATCCTGATCAATCGATTTTTCTGGTTTGTTGATTGGTTGAAGAATATCAGCAGCAATAGCAAAATATACCAATAAACGGTTACTATTTATTGAAGTTTACTGGAATGAAAAATTATCAACATAGGCTGATGACAGAAAACGAGATGTAAGCGCTTGTGGATATAAAGTAAGACAGAGAAAAATGTAAGTCGTAAAAGGCTATTGTATAAAGCTTTGTACGACTTACGTTTTTCTCTGCCTTACTTTACGTCTACGACTACGACAGACTTATCGTTCTCTGTCATCAGCCGTACTATAACCTATTATAACATATTTACATAAAATGATAATATCTCTCAGGGTGCAATTCCATGCAGCAGAATATCGTAAGGCTGATATTACATTCATACGACAAAATGTTTGTTGGACGTAGCGATTGGCTATCAAATATAGAATTTATAGAGTCTCTATTAAAATTTTAAGAATTCTCCATCTGCTTGCTAATCAATATGCCTGACAAACACTTTATCGTATTAATGTAATATCAGCCTTACACGACAAAGACACGCGCAGGGTCAGCGCACATGGTTTTGTAATCGTGATAGCCTAATAATTAACTATCAAACGTTGTAATTAGACTACCAATCACCACCAAACGATTATCTTTCAATTAAGACCCATTTGAACAAAATTGAATGGTAAATAATGTATTGGTCCGGCTTACTTTACAGTTTCCAGTTAATTTCCCCACTATCTAACCGCACATGATTTTTTTTATTTGTTGGATAAACTATGGACCATCAAATGTTATAAATAAAGTATTCGTGACTACCTAACGATTCAGCATCGAATAAGCCCTCATTTAACCGATTAGGCTGAAAATAAAAAATGTCTGGCTAACTTTACACCAAAATTTTAATTATTTATTTTTAAAAAATTATTGACCACCAAACGTTTTAATTAAGCTACCAATCTTTATCAAACGACCACCAATCGATTATATAATTTTAATTATTAAAAAGTTAAAGTGGTCCGGCTAACTTTACGGAGCTGCCTACGAACTACTCGATCGCGGCGTGGTCCCCCTCCCGTCATCTAACATCAGAGAGAAGCCTGAGAGACGCCATGCCGGCGTTTTTCGTGGGACGCTTTTACTAAGCCGTACAGCAGCGCCATACATCCACTTTTAGGAATTGAAAACACTTAGCCACATCCATTTTTCGATACTGTCTGTCATTTGGTTCATATCCGTGCTATTGTACTGTTACGTCTAGGTTAATAAAAATAATAAAAAAATATAATTTTAAAAGAAATTCAATTAAATAATTAATTGAACGTAATACTTTATGATTCCTCCCTTGTTTTCGTCACCCTGCGTTCGGGTTTACGGGGATACCGGAGGATAGTGAACCACTATTATAATAAATGCTGGTTAATAATAATATAATTAATTATTTAGCTTACCAATAGATTTAGCAATGGATCAACCCCTCAATGCTACTTACTCTAGACTCTAGAGTATGGAAGTAGTAACTCAGTGGGTGTAATATAACTTGCTTTATTATAGCACTTGAACTTTGAATGCAAAGAATACAGTGAGAACGTTTTAACGCTAGGACTGGCATATTAATTCCGACGGACAAAAAACAACGGCGGTCCCTCTTTGATAGGGTGGGAGTTTTGCATTAGGATTTCGTCAGCTTCCTTTGTCTGTTGGATCGTTAATTCGCATAATTCGCTTATCTTGTTAATGAGAGAAAATTCGCTGGGCGGATAAGAAGAGCGACTGCATTCCTTGTGGCAGAGTTTTAGTTTCTTATAATATTCTTCATTAATATAATTTTATGTTTCGCTCGCATTTATAGAGTACAATGTTGGTTGTTATATGAATATTATACAATTTTGGTTTTTGATTTAGGACGTGTATAAAATTCTCATTACATTTCATTTTTAGTGAGACTTGATTTATCTAAATATTTATCGAAATTATCTATATATATAAGTACCGTCCGTCTGTCTGTATGTCTGTATGACCGCGAACTCCTTCCGCATTTGTGGACCGATCTTCACGAAACAGGTACCAAAATTTCGCAAATTTTCCAGGCAGGGGGTTGCTGCTGTGTGGTTTTTTTTTCATTTTTTAAAAAATTTTTTTTCCTCAGAGGAGGGTTTTCGCTAAAAATTTTTTTTTCAAATTTCTACGCCATTTCTACGCCAATGTGTTTAGAATGTTCCAAAACATCGTAATATGTGGTTTTTAAAAATATTTTTTTTCTTCTTCATAGAGGAGGCTATGTTTTCGCGAAAAAAAATATTTTTAGATTTCTATGCTAATGGGTTCATAATGTTCAAAAACATCGTAATATGTGGTTTTTTATTGACATACCCACCCACGCGCATGCGCATTTATGGACCGATTTTCACAAAATTGGTACCAAAATTTCGGAAATTTTTCGGAGATGATTACTAGGTGGTTCTTCTTTTATTTTTATCCCACCCACGCATCCACCCACGCGCGCGCACATTTATGGACCTATTTGCACGAAATCGGTACCAAAATTTCGCAAATCTTTCGGAGATGGCGACAATGGTGGTTTTTTAAAGTTTTACACCCACGTCACCTACTTACGCACCCACCCACGCATGCGCGCATGTATGAACCGATTTTTACGAAATCGGCATTAAAATGGACCGATTTTCATGAAATTGGTACCAAAATGTTGCAAGTTTTTCGGATGGCTGCTATATGGTTTTTTTTAGTTTTTGCCAACCCACGCACTCACCCACGTATCCACCCACGCACATGCGCATTTATGGACCGATTTTCACGAAATTGGTATTGGTACCAAAATGTTGCAAGTTTTTCGGGGATGGCTGTTATATGATTTTTTTTAGTTTTTGCCAAATATAAAAAAATTTACGGAAGTTAGATTAACCACAGAAATTTATCATAAATCATCTTTCGTGAAAATTTTTTATTCCAGATTTCTTTTCAAATGAGTTTCTCTCTCTCTCTCTCTCTCTCTCTCTCTCTCTCTCTCTCTCTCTCTCTTAATATCATTATTTCTCTTTCTCATTTTTTAGAGAAAATCAGTCCATAAATGTGGAAGTAGTTCGCGGTCATACAGACATACAGACAGACGGTACTTAAATTTTTTTGAAGATTTCTACAACAATGTGTTTAGAATGTTTTAAAACATTGAAAAATAAAAATTTTTTATACATACATAAATACATAGATACAAATACATATAGCGTTAAAAAATTACACCTTATGGGTAATCTATAGTTTATATTTTTTGACGTGAGTCATTTAATAAATGACTATATAAATAAATTGCTGATTTCACATGTTAAATGTCATTCGTGAAATAAATAGGATTAAAAAAGAAAATATAATTATGGCTGAAAATTTAAATAAATCGAATGAAAGTGAGAATGTAATGAATGAAAATAATAGAGATGAAATACAAAATATTACGATTGATGGAATAACTGAACAGAGCGAAATAGATAGAGAAAATGAGAAATTCAAAAATGGTAAATACTAAAAAATAATTAATTAGTTAATTTCTAAAAAATAATTTTATTTAATTTAATTGTACTAAATTCTTAATAATTATAATCTAAAATATTATTAAAAAATTGCAGTACTTGAAGATGGGCTTGACTATTTATTATTAAATGCATTAGAAGAATTTGAAAAAGAAGAAGCATATAAGAAGGAAGGGTATAAGACGGAAGAATTTAAAGAGGAACAAAAGATAGAAAATAGAAAACGTAAAGAGGATGATGATAAAAAGAAGAATAAGAAACATAAAAAATTTGATTTAAAAAAGTGTTTCAGAATATATACATATAAAATATTATATCATGTTTATATCAAATTTATATTTTAGTATCTATATATAAATGTCAGATTATATATGTGTATATTCTATATGTATATGTGTATTTATCTATATATATAAGTCAAAAAATATAAAAAGTATTACCGATAAGGTGTAATTTTGTAACGCTATCTATATATATAGATATTAAAAATTTTTAAAATAATTCATATGGAGTTTAAAAATACAACGCCAAATAATTAATAGTGTGTGCGTAAAGTATTTAAAATTTTATTATTAATTTATTAAATAGATCATGGATAGTTTATAAAGAGATAAATAGATTATATTTATTATATTTATTTCAAGAAACAATTTATTAAAGACAGAATTACAGGCAACTGGCCGCTGCTTTGGCTAAGCAAACATAAAAAATAACCTTTAAAAAAAATTGGGATGATTTTTAAAAATTGACCAAGGGAACGACAGGTACTCGAATTTCTTCAGCTTTGACTGCGTACAGGCTGTAAATATGTAAATATATATAGATTAATAAATATTAATAAATAAATATATATAATATTTTGATTTTTTAAAATATTTAAATTTTTGTAAAATATTTTATTTTTAAATATTTTATATTTACCTTTACTTTGTAATATAATTTATTATAGTTTTGTTTCCGCGTCCGCGGCCACGGTCGCGTCCACGGCCACGTCCGCGTCCGCGGACTCGGTCTCTTCCTGCTCTTGCCCAACGACTTTTATATTTTACTGTAAAAAAATAATATAAAATTTATATATTTAATTATATTAATTATTAAGTATTTTTATTATTTATTATTTATTTCCATTAATTATAATTAATTTTAATACTTACGTCATGTGTGCAAAGTATCTTTTTCAAATTTTATTGGTTCTGCATCCACTACAGGTTGTGGATCTTCATCAGCTACCACTGCAGGCTGTGGTGGTTACTTGGCCAAAGCAGCGGCCAGTTGCCGTTGTAACTCCAGTAATTCGGTCTTTAATAAATTGTTTTCCGAAATTAGTTCTTCGCTACAGATGAGATTCTAAAAAAAGATAAATATATATATCTATATATATAAGTACCGTCCTCTCTCTTTCTATTTATCTCTCTCTTTTTCTCTTTCTCTCTCTATCTTTGAAAAGAACATACACACACAAATCTCTCTCTCTCTCTCCCTCCCTCCCCTCCCCCTCCCTCTCCCCCCTCTCTCCATTTATTAATATCATTATTTCACTTTCTCTGTCTTAAAATAACACTATCTCTCTCTTTATTAAATTCATTATTTCTCTATATTATTTAATCTCATTCTCTCTTATTGATTCTGTCACTCCTGTTTTTTCTCCCGACTGCAGCCAACTGTAAGTTGGCGAAAAGCGAGGGAGTATGCGTTTCACCGAGCTCGGATCGGTTGTAACGCTTATTCTCAATAACTACTTCATAGTTTGATCTCATCTTTTGAACATAAGTTTGTTATTAACCAAGGAAGGTTTATAGCGCATTATTATCGTTATTTATTTTGTTAATAAAAAGTAAAAAATTAGTATTATTTCGTCTATACGACCTCTCATTGGCTGCCGAGTGCATCTAAGAAGCAAAATGGTTCACCAATAAGTTCGTTCTAAGGCTGTGTTCCGAAATTCACTGGCAGTACTGCTAGCATATCGTCATCTTTGTTGTTTACCAAGTGTTAGACAAGGATAACGACATGCTAGCAGTACTGCCAGTGAATTTCGGAACACAGCTTAAACATCCATATAGGGAATGTTGGTAACATTTGATATCTACATCTCGATGGCGGGATTAGTAGGTTAGACGTAACCTGTCACATGCTATAGTGTTGTTATGTCAACAAGTGTAGTGTGAATGAATTATTTATTATTATTTATTATCTATTACATGGATATATCGCAAGAAGTTATGGAGAGACGAGTAAGTTTTTTCTTTCTCTTCATTTTTTTATGTACTGTACCAGAGGAATTTGATTTGAAGATACACTGAAACAAAAAAAATAATATTAATTCATTTCAATTTCATCTTCTTCAGAAGTAGCAGATTCACGATTGCCAGCAGAGCTGTAATAAAAAAAAGTAGAGCTATATTAAAACTAAAAAGTAAAATTTTACATCCATTTCTCGTAATCCTATGCATCAGAAATGTATATAATATATAATATATGTAGATGTTATGCAAAATATGTAAATAAATTTAAAGTATCCCAGTAAACACAAAATATTAGTAAAGTACCCAGTAACTCAAAGTATCAATAATGTAGCATCAATGTTATAATTTTCCATTTCACAATGGAACTGTTACGTACTACGCATGTTACATTGCAGTTACATTGTTGAGTGAGAAATTATAACATTGATGTTATGTTATTATTGCTTCGTGTTTAGTAGGATGTGTAATACAATTCTGTTGGATTTAAATAAAGTATACAGTAAAACTATTTAAAGTATATAAAGTATACAGTAAAACTATTTCTTTAATTGGGGTTATATAATATCTTAGAAACTATAGTACGCTATTCCAATATGGCATATATATGCAATGTATGTGAAAAATTTATGTTAAGATGAGAAATAATACATGTCATACTGTTATACAATGTAATTATAATTATTTACTATATACTTTACATGTATATTGCATATATATTGGAATTGAATATAGGGTATGTACTATATAACTTTTATATTCCTAATTTCTTCATTTCAACTTTTTAAATCCAACATAGAATTGTATTACACATCCTACTAAACACGAAGCAATAATAACATAACATCAATGTTATAATTTCTCACTCAACAATGAAACTGCAACATAACATGCGTAGTACGTAACAGTTCCATTGTGAAATGGAAAATTATAACATTGATACTACATTATTGATACTTTGTCTTTACTGGGTACTTTACTAATATTTTGTGTTTACTGGGATACTTTAAATTTATTTACATATATTGCATAACATCTACATATATTATATATTATATACATTTCTGATGCACAGGATTACGAGAAATGGATGTAAAATTTTACTTTTTAGTTTTAATATAGCTCTACTTTTTTTTATTACAGCTCTGCTGGCAATCATGAATCTGCTACTTCTGAAGAAGATGAAATTGAAATGAATTAATATTATTTTTTTTTTGTTTCAGTGTATCTTCAAATCAAATTCCTCTGGCACAGTACATAAAAAAATGAGGAGAAAGAAAAAACTTACTCGTCTCTCCATAACTTCTTGCGATATATCCTTGTAATAGATAATAAATAATAATAAATAATTCATTCATGCACGCGCGTGCGCACACACACACAGCTTTTAAAAGAATGAAATAAAAAATATTTTTACAAAAAAAAACTCCCAACTGCTGCCAACAAAGTTGTGACATTTAAATTATAAAAATTTTATTAATAAAAAAATAAAACAAAAAAATCAAAAATATAAAAATTTAAACATTAATAAAAAATTTATTTAAATAAAAAAAATAAGCTTAGAAAAGTTTGAAATAATATGTATTTGCAAGTATTAATAAAATTTACTACTAATTACTATTAAATATTTTATTTTAATAAATTATACATATATGTTATTTGAATTTATTATTTCTATTCTTATTTGAATTTATTCTCGTCACATATTTAGTCGCGTTAGATTTAAACATATGCGCGCACGCACTCACCCATGCACGTACGCATTCACCCATGCATGTACGCACGCACACACATACATGAACGTACGAATGCACTACATGCGCAAGCACGCACGTACATGCACGTACACACACGTACACGCACGCACGCACATACACGCATACACACGGAACACACACCTAGCGCGGCGTCTCCCGACTGCTCTTGTAAAATGTGGAATTAAATAATTACAATGTAAGAAAGTAATTTGTTAGTACTATTTAATTCTAAAATCCGAAGCCTTTGTAAATCATAACGTTAAATATGTGATGAGAATAAATTCAAATAAGAATAGAAATAATAAGTTCAAATAACATATATGTATAATTTATTAAAATAAAATATTTAATAGTAATTAGTAGTAAATTTTATTAATACTTGCAAATACATATTATTTCAAACTTTTCTAAGCTTATTTTTTTTATTTAAATAAATTTTTTATTAATGTTTAAATTTTTATATTTTTGATTTTTTTGTTCAAATTATATAAAATTAAAATGTACTTACATTATGATTTGAGTTGGACGCATTTTCGCTGCTATTATTTATCTCTTTAGACATTTTGATGTTTGTGGTTATAATAGATGTGCAGGACATAAATTGCAAAAAAATTTGAAGATGTGGTACGCGTAAAATAATAATATTGGATATAAAAATGTTACCATGGTAACGGAATAAAAATTAAAAGTTTAATCATACGAATTGCACATACACACAGAAATACACACACACATTTAAAAAATAATAATCTCTTGGTAGTACGTGAGTGTGAATTTGTTAAAATCACCCCTTAAGAATGATACCAGTTTTTATTTCTTAACGTGAGTCATTTCATAAATGACTATATACATAATTTGTTGGTTTCAGAATAAATCACGTTAAATGTCATCAATGATAGATCGAATGAAATAGAAAATGTAATAATAAATGTAATCGGCACAACAAAGAAGGGGTCAGAGGCGTAAAAGTTTACAAGAAACGAGATATTAACGGACGAAGTTATAACGTTTAAGAGGGAGAGTGAAGGGAGACGGTAGATTTTTTAAATTAATATATATATATATTTAAAAAATATGTTTAAATATTTGTAATTAATATTTTAAAAAAATTTATTACATTCTTCTTAGATAAAAAAATTTATTTTTTAAATTAATATATATATAGATATATTTAAAAAATATGTTTAAATATTTGTAATTAATATTTTAAAAAAAATTTATTACATTCTTCTTATATAAAAAAAAATATTTCTGATATCAGAGATTGAATTAAATTATATAAAAAGGCTGCTGTGCGCTTGTAAAAAAAGGCAGCTGTACGCCTGTAAAAAAGGCTGCTGTGCGCCTATAAAAAAGGCAGCTGTGCGCCTGTAAAAGAAAGGCTGCTGTGCGCCTGTAAAAAAAGGCTGCTGTGCGCCTATACAAAGAAATAAAATTCCAAAGATAATTATTACTTCGACCCAACTGGCATGTATTTAATATAAAAAGTTATTATACAACGTTTCGACCCAAGTTCCGGGTCCTTATCAAGTGTTACTAGAATTGACAAAACATACAAATCACAAAATTAGAAAAATTATAATAATATATGTGAGAAGGAATAGATTTTGAAGCAATAATTAAGTAATACCTAATGAATAAGATCTTGAGTTACATTACTCTTGTCTATTTAAATGTTGAACCTCATTACGTTAGAGCAGAACGAAAACTAACTAAAAGACACAAGTCGAAAATTTTTTATCTTAAAGTCGTATATAAGAAACATAAACATAAAAATAAAATCACATAGCTACAAAAACATTATAAACAAACTCAGATATATTACACGCTGTATATTAACTTGTCATAAATAGGATTTAGATTATCGGTATCCCTCTGTAGATTAATCGTATTATCATATTTTCTGATGAAGAACATTTCAGCAATCTCTCTTTTTCTTTTATGTTTTTCATAGTGTAAAATATTAGGTTCTAACCATTTGAAATCATGTTCAAATTCTGTTCTATGTTCACTAACTACGTTATGATTACTTGGATGATTTTTTATATTGCTGCAATGTTCTTTTATGCGCGTAGTTAACAATCTTTTTGTTTGTCCGATGTATTTTGCGTCACAATCGTTACATTCAAGCATATATACGATATTCGTTTTTTGTGAACGGTCTAGTTTATCTTTACCTTTCATAATAACATTATTTAGTCTTTTCGGAATTGTGTACAAAGTTTTGAGACCTAATTTGTCAAGAGTATGATGCAAATTATCGAGGCAAACCACAAAAAGATTCCTATGGATAAAATTGAATTAACACGTACATCAGTAACTAATTCATTACAAAAATTTCTGTGTAAAGAAAAACACGTGAAAGCTATAGATAAATATTTACTGAATGGTTTTTCTGATTGCAAACATTTTCTCAAAAATAATAGGGATATTTTAGTCACAAAGGCGGACAAAGATCAGGTGACAGTCATTATTGATAGGGAAGTTTATTCGGAAAAAATGACGGAATTATTGAATGATAAAACAACTTACAAAATTCTCGACAAAGATCCCATAAGACGCGTTAAGTTTAAATTGAATTCTTTGGTCAAAAACTGGTGTGATAATGGAATTATTAATGAAATGACTTACAGCAATCTTAAGGACACTAATGGCTCTCTCTCGAGATGTTACGGATTACCTAAGATACATAAGATTGGGTGTCCGTTACGCATTATTGTTTCATCTATCGGTAGCCCAACATACAATCTAGCTTTGTTTTTACACAAGATCTTACTTAAATCAGTACAGAAACCCAGTTCATACATCAGAGATAGCTGGACATTCGCCAATAACATCAAACAGTTGAACATTGATGAAGACCACGTTTTACTTTCTTTAGACGTGATTTCGTTATTCAATAATATTCCAAAAGACAGCGTTTAGAGCTGTAGAAATAAGATGGTTAAATATA
>CASCJU010000081.1:0-15518 GCA_949152495.1 Lasius fuliginosus | reverse complement strand
GTGATAGTTACGATTAACCGTTCCGAACGAATGTTTCGTGGTTTTTAACGTGCTCTGTGAATGTGCGTACAGATTTTGCGAAATGATGAAAAAATATGCGTCGGAAACGGAAATTTCGAGAAATGCGTCATTTACCGTAAATCTGATAACGGGGTCGTATAGCCCGTCGAAAATCATGAAACATTCGTTCGAAGCATTTCACCGTATCGCTCATCGCTTAGACGCAAATCGCTCGGAAACGTTTCGGAGGTGCCGCCCGGAGCCGTGGGACTTTGAAAATTTTCGACCGATAGTCGGCCGGAGGTACCGCCCGAATCGTCGGAGGTACCGCCCGAGCCGGTTTGTCGCTTTTTGTACCGAAACGGTGATAGTTACGATTAACCGTTCCGAACGAATGTTTCGTGGTTTTTAACGTGCTCTGTGAATGTGCGTACAGATTTTGCGAAATGATGAAAAAATATGCGTCGGAAACGGAAATTTCGAGAAATGCGTCATTTACCGTAAATCTGATAACGGGGTCGTATAGCCCGTCGAAAATCATGAAACATTCGTTCGAAGCATTTCACCGTATCGCTCATCGCTTAGACGCAAATCGCTCGGAAACGTTTCGGAGGTGCCGCCCGGAGCCGTGGGACTTTGAAAATTTTCGACCGATAGTCGGCCGGAGGTACCGCCCGAATCGTCGGAGGTACCGCCCGAGCCGGTTTGTCGCTTTTTGTACCGAAACGGTGATAGTTACGATTAACCGTTCCGAACGAATGTTTCGTGGTTTTTAACGTGCTCTGTGAATGTGCGTACAGATTTTGCGAAATGATGAAAAAATATGCGTCGGAAACGGAAATTTCGAGAAATGCGTCATTTACCGTAAATCTGATAACGGGGTCGTATAGCCCGTCGAAAATCATGAAACATTCGTTCGAAGCATTTCACCGTATCGCTCATCGCTTAGACGCAAATCGCTCGGAAACGTTTCGGAGGTGCCGCCCGGAGCCGTGGGACTTTGAAAATTTTCGACCGATAGTCGGCCGGAGGTACCGCCCGAATCGTCGGAGGTACCGCCCGAGCCGGTTTGTCGCTTTTTGTACCGAAACGGTGATAGTTACGATTAACCGTTCCGAACGAATGTTTCGTGGTTTTTAACGTGCTCTGTGAATGTGCGTACAGATTTTGCGAAATGATGAAAAAATATGCGTCGGAAACGGAAATTTCGAGAAATGCGTCATTTACCGTAAATCTGATAACGGGGTCGTATAGCCCGTCGAAAATCATGAAACATTCGTTCGAAGCATTTCACCGTATCGCTCATCGCTTAGACGCAAATCGCTCGGAAACGTTTCGGAGGTGCCGCCCGGAGCCGTGGGACTTTGAAAATTTTCGACCGATAGTCGGCCGGAGGTACCGCCCGAATCGTCGGAGGTACCGCCCGAGCCGGTTTGTCGCTTTTTGTACCGAAACGGTGATAGTTACGATTAACCGTTCCGAACGAATGTTTCGTGGTTTTTAACGTGCTCTGTGAATGTGCGTACAGATTTTGCGAAATGATGAAAAAATATGCGTCGGAAACGGAAATTTCGAGAAATGCGTCATTTACCGTAAATCTGATAACGGGGTCGTATAGCCCGTCGAAAATCATGAAACATTCGTTCGAAGCATTTCACCGTATCGCTCATCGCTTAGACGCAAATCGCTCGGAAACGTTTCGGAGGTGCCGCCCGGAGCCGTGGGACTTTGAAAATTTTCGACCGATAGTCGGCCGGAGGTACCGCCCGAATCGTCGGAGGTACCGCCCGAGCCGGTTTGTCGCTTTTTGTACCGAAACGGTGATAGTTACGATTAACCGTTCCGAACGAATGTTTCGTGGTTTTTAACGTGCTCTGTGAATGTGCGTACAGATTTTGCGAAATGATGAAAAAATATGCGTCGGAAACGGAAATTTCGAGAAATGCGTCATTTACCGTAAATCTGATAACGGGGTCGTATAGCCCGTCGAAAATCATGAAACATTCGTTCGAAGCATTTCACCGTATCGCTCATCGCTTAGACGCAAATCGCTCGGAAACGTTTCGGAGGTGCCGCCCGGAGCCGTGGGACTTTGAAAATTTTCGACCGATAGTCGGCCGGAGGTACCGCCCGAATCGTCGGAGGTACCGCCCGAGCCGGTTTGTCGCTTTTTGTACCGAAACGGTGATAGTTACGATTAACCGTTCCGAACGAATGTTTCGTGGTTTTTAACGTGCTCTGTGAATGTGCGTACAGATTTTGCGAAATGATGAAAAAATATGCGTCGGAAACGGAAATTTCGAGAAATGCGTCATTTACCGTAAATCTGATAACGGGGTCGTATAGCCCGTCGAAAATCATGAAACATTCGTTCGAAGCATTTCACCGTATCGCTCATCGCTTAGACGCAAATCGCTCGGAAACGTTTCGGAGGTGCCGCCCGGAGCCGTGGGACTTTGAAAATTTTCGACCGATAGTCGGCCGGAGGTACCGCCCGAATCGTCGGAGGTACCGCCCGAGCCGGTTTGTCGCTTTTTGTACCGAAACGGTGATAGTTACGATTAACCGTTCCGAACGAATGTTTCGTGGTTTTTAACGTGCTCTGTGAATGTGCGTACAGATTTTGCGAAATGATGAAAAAATATGCGTCGGAAACGGAAATTTCGAGAAATGCGTCATTTACCGTAAATCTGATAACGGGGTCGTATAGCCCGTCGAAAATCATGAAACATTCGTTCGAAGCATTTCACCGTATCGCTCATCGCTTAGACGCAAATCGCTCGGAAACGTTTCGGAGGTGCCGCCCGGAGCCGTGGGACTTTGAAAATTTTCGACCGATAGTCGGCCGGAGGTACCGCCCGAATCGTCGGAGGTACCGCCCGAGCCGGTTTGTCGCTTTTTGTACCGAAACGGTGATAGTTACGATTAACCGTTCCGAACGAATGTTTCGTGGTTTTTAACGTGCTCTGTGAATGTGCGTACAGATTTTGCGAAATGATGAAAAAATATGCGTCGGAAACGGAAATTTCGAGAAATGCGTCATTTACCGTAAATCTGATAACGGGGTCGTATAGCCCGTCGAAAATCATGAAACATTCGTTCGAAGCATTTCACCGTATCGCTCATCGCTTAGACGCAAATCGCTCGGAAACGTTTCGGAGGTGCCGCCCGGAGCCGTGGGACTTTGAAAATTTTCGACCGATAGTCGGCCGGAGGTACCGCCCGAATCGTCGGAGGTACCGCCCGAGCCGGTTTGTCGCTTTTTGTACCGAAACGGTGATAGTTACGATTAACCGTTCCGAACGAATGTTTCGTGGTTTTTAACGTGCTCTGTGAATGTGCGTACAGATTTTGCGAAATGATGAAAAAATATGCGTCGGAAACGGAAATTTCGAGAAATGCGTCATTTACCGTAAATCTGATAACGGGGTCGTATAGCCCGTCGAAAATCATGAAACATTCGTTCGAAGCATTTCACCGTATCGCTCATCGCTTAGACGCAAATCGCTCGGAAACGTTTCGGAGGTGCCGCCCGGAGCCGTGGGACTTTGAAAATTTTCGACCGATAGTCGGCCGGAGGTACCGCCCGAATCGTCGGAGGTACCGCCCGAGCCGGTTTGTCGCTTTTTGTACCGAAACGGTGATAGTTACGATTAACCGTTCCGAACGAATGTTTCGTGGTTTTTAACGTGCTCTGTGAATGTGCGTACAGATTTTGCGAAATGATGAAAAAATATGCGTCGGAAACGGAAATTTCGAGAAATGCGTCATTTACCGTAAATCTGATAACGGGGTCGTATAGCCCGTCGAAAATCATGAAACATTCGTTCGAAGCATTTCACCGTATCGCTCATCGCTTAGACGCAAATCGCTCGGAAACGTTTCGGAGGTGCCGCCCGGAGCCGTGGGACTTTGAAAATTTTCGACCGATAGTCGGCCGGAGGTACCGCCCGAATCGTCGGAGGTACCGCCCGAGCCGGTTTGTCGCTTTTTGTACCGAAACGGTGATAGTTACGATTAACCGTTCCGAACGAATGTTTCGTGGTTTTTAACGTGCTCTGTGAATGTGCGTACAGATTTTGCGAAATGATGAAAAAATATGCGTCGGAAACGGAAATTTCGAGAAATGCGTCATTTACCGTAAATCTGATAACGGGGTCGTATAGCCCGTCGAAAATCATGAAACATTCGTTCGAAGCATTTCACCGTATCGCTCATCGCTTAGACGCAAATCGCTCGGAAACGTTTCGGAGGTGCCGCCCGGAGCCGTGGGACTTTGAAAATTTTCGACCGATAGTCGGCCGGAGGTACCGCCCGAATCGTCGGAGGTACCGCCCGAGCCGGTTTGTCGCTTTTTGTACCGAAACGGTGATAGTTACGATTAACCGTTCCGAACGAATGTTTCGTGGTTTTTAACGTGCTCTGTGAATGTGCGTACAGATTTTGCGAAATGATGAAAAAATATGCGTCGGAAACGGAAATTTCGAGAAATGCGTCATTTACCGTAAATCTGATAACGGGGTCGTATAGCCCGTCGAAAATCATGAAACATTCGTTCGAAGCATTTCACCGTATCGCTCATCGCTTAGACGCAAATCGCTCGGAAACGTTTCGGAGGTGCCGCCCGGAGCCGTGGGACTTTGAAAATTTTCGACCGATAGTCGGCCGGAGGTACCGCCCGAATCGTCGGAGGTACCGCCCGAGCCGGTTTGTCGCTTTTTGTACCGAAACGGTGATAGTTACGATTAACCGTTCCGAACGAATGTTTCGTGGTTTTTAACGTGCTCTGTGAATGTGCGTACAGATTTTGCGAAATGATGAAAAAATATGCGTCGGAAACGGAAATTTCGAGAAATGCGTCATTTACCGTAAATCTGATAACGGGGTCGTATAGCCCGTCGAAAATCATGAAACATTCGTTCGAAGCATTTCACCGTATCGCTCATCGCTTAGACGCAAATCGCTCGGAAACGTTTCGGAGGTGCCGCCCGGAGCCGTGGGACTTTGAAAATTTTCGACCGATAGTCGGCCGGAGGTACCGCCCGAATCGTCGGAGGTACCGCCCGAGCCGGTTTGTCGCTTTTTGTACCGAAACGGTGATAGTTACGATTAACCGTTCCGAACGAATGTTTCGTGGTTTTTAACGTGCTCTGTGAATGTGCGTACAGATTTTGCGAAATGATGAAAAAATATGCGTCGGAAACGGAAATTTCGAGAAATGCGTCATTTACCGTAAATCTGATAACGGGGTCGTATAGCCCGTCGAAAATCATGAAACATTCGTTCGAAGCATTTCACCGTATCGCTCATCGCTTAGACGCAAATCGCTCGGAAACGTTTCGGAGGTGCCGCCCGGAGCCGTGGGACTTTGAAAATTTTCGACCGATAGTCGGCCGGAGGTACCGCCCGAATCGTCGGAGGTACCGCCCGAGCCGGTTTGTCGCTTTTTGTACCGAAACGGTGATAGTTACGATTAACCGTTCCGAACGAATGTTTCGTGGTTTTTAACGTGCTCTGTGAATGTGCGTACAGATTTTGCGAAATGATGAAAAAATATGCGTCGGAAACGGAAATTTCGAGAAATGCGTCATTTACCGTAAATCTGATAACGGGGTCGTATAGCCCGTCGAAAATCATGAAACATTCGTTCGAAGCATTTCACCGTATCGCTCATCGCTTAGACGCAAATCGCTCGGAAACGTTTCGGAGGTGCCGCCCGGAGCCGTGGGACTTTGAAAATTTTCGACCGATAGTCGGCCGGAGGTACCGCCCGAATCGTCGGAGGTACCGCCCGAGCCGGTTTGTCGCTTTTTGTACCGAAACGGTGATAGTTACGATTAACCGTTCCGAACGAATGTTTCGTGGTTTTTAACGTGCTCTGTGAATGTGCGTACAGATTTTGCGAAATGATGAAAAAATATGCGTCGGAAACGGAAATTTCGAGAAATGCGTCATTTACCGTAAATCTGATAACGGGGTCGTATAGCCCGTCGAAAATCATGAAACATTCGTTCGAAGCATTTCACCGTATCGCTCATCGCTTAGACGCAAATCGCTCGGAAACGTTTCGGAGGTGCCGCCCGGAGCCGTGGGACTTTGAAAATTTTCGACCGATAGTCGGCCGGAGGTACCGCCCGAATCGTCGGAGGTACCGCCCGAGCCGGTTTGTCGCTTTTTGTACCGAAACGGTGATAGTTACGATTAACCGTTCCGAACGAATGTTTCGTGGTTTTTAACGTGCTCTGTGAATGTGCGTACAGATTTTGCGAAATGATGAAAAAATATGCGTCGGAAACGGAAATTTCGAGAAATGCGTCATTTACCGTAAATCTGATAACGGGGTCGTATAGCCCGTCGAAAATCATGAAACATTCGTTCGAAGCATTTCACCGTATCGCTCATCGCTTAGACGCAAATCGCTCGGAAACGTTTCGGAGGTGCCGCCCGGAGCCGTGGGACTTTGAAAATTTTCGACCGATAGTCGGCCGGAGGTACCGCCCGAATCGTCGGAGGTACCGCCCGAGCCGGTTTGTCGCTTTTTGTACCGAAACGGTGATAGTTACGATTAACCGTTCCGAACGAATGTTTCGTGGTTTTTAACGTGCTCTGTGAATGTGCGTACAGATTTTGCGAAATGATGAAAAAATATGCGTCGGAAACGGAAATTTCGAGAAATGCGTCATTTACCGTAAATCTGATAACGGGGTCGTATAGCCCGTCGAAAATCATGAAACATTCGTTCGAAGCATTTCACCGTATCGCTCATCGCTTAGACGCAAATCGCTCGGAAACGTTTCGGAGGTGCCGCCCGGAGCCGTGGGACTTTGAAAATTTTCGACCGATAGTCGGCCGGAGGTACCGCCCGAATCGTCGGAGGTACCGCCCGAGCCGGTTTGTCGCTTTTTGTACCGAAACGGTGATAGTTACGATTAACCGTTCCGAACGAATGTTTCGTGGTTTTTAACGTGCTCTGTGAATGTGCGTACAGATTTTGCGAAATGATGAAAAAATATGCGTCGGAAACGGAAATTTCGAGAAATGCGTCATTTACCGTAAATCTGATAACGGGGTCGTATAGCCCGTCGAAAATCATGAAACATTCGTTCGAAGCATTTCACCGTATCGCTCATCGCTTAGACGCAAATCGCTCGGAAACGTTTCGGAGGTGCCGCCCGGAGCCGTGGGACTTTGAAAATTTTCGACCGATAGTCGGCCGGAGGTACCGCCCGAATCGTCGGAGGTACCGCCCGAGCCGGTTTGTCGCTTTTTGTACCGAAACGGTGATAGTTACGATTAACCGTTCCGAACGAATGTTTCGTGGTTTTTAACGTGCTCTGTGAATGTGCGTACAGATTTTGCGAAATGATGAAAAAATATGCGTCGGAAACGGAAATTTCGAGAAATGCGTCATTTACCGTAAATCTGATAACGGGGTCGTATAGCCCGTCGAAAATCATGAAACATTCGTTCGAAGCATTTCACCGTATCGCTCATCGCTTAGACGCAAATCGCTCGGAAACGTTTCGGAGGTGCCGCCCGGAGCCGTGGGACTTTGAAAATTTTCGACCGATAGTCGGCCGGAGGTACCGCCCGAATCGTCGGAGGTACCGCCCGAGCCGGTTTGTCGCTTTTTGTACCGAAACGGTGATAGTTACGATTAACCGTTCCGAACGAATGTTTCGTGGTTTTTAACGTGCTCTGTGAATGTGCGTACAGATTTTGCGAAATGATGAAAAAATATGCGTCGGAAACGGAAATTTCGAGAAATGCGTCATTTACCGTAAATCTGATAACGGGGTCGTATAGCCCGTCGAAAATCATGAAACATTCGTTCGAAGCATTTCACCGTATCGCTCATCGCTTAGACGCAAATCGCTCGGAAACGTTTCGGAGGTGCCGCCCGGAGCCGTGGGACTTTGAAAATTTTCGACCGATAGTCGGCCGGAGGTACCGCCCGAATCGTCGGAGGTACCGCCCGAGCCGGTTTGTCGCTTTTTGTACCGAAACGGTGATAGTTACGATTAACCGTTCCGAACGAATGTTTCGTGGTTTTTAACGTGCTCTGTGAATGTGCGTACAGATTTTGCGAAATGATGAAAAAATATGCGTCGGAAACGGAAATTTCGAGAAATGCGTCATTTACCGTAAATCTGATAACGGGGTCGTATAGCCCGTCGAAAATCATGAAACATTCGTTCGAAGCATTTCACCGTATCGCTCATCGCTTAGACGCAAATCGCTCGGAAACGTTTCGGAGGTGCCGCCCGGAGCCGTGGGACTTTGAAAATTTTCGACCGATAGTCGGCCGGAGGTACCGCCCGAATCGTCGGAGGTACCGCCCGAGCCGGTTTGTCGCTTTTTGTACCGAAACGGTGATAGTTACGATTAACCGTTCCGAACGAATGTTTCGTGGTTTTTAACGTGCTCTGTGAATGTGCGTACAGATTTTGCGAAATGATGAAAAAATATGCGTCGGAAACGGAAATTTCGAGAAATGCGTCATTTACCGTAAATCTGATAACGGGGTCGTATAGCCCGTCGAAAATCATGAAACATTCGTTCGAAGCATTTCACCGTATCGCTCATCGCTTAGACGCAAATCGCTCGGAAACGTTTCGGAGGTGCCGCCCGGAGCCGTGGGACTTTGAAAATTTTCGACCGATAGTCGGCCGGAGGTACCGCCCGAATCGTCGGAGGTACCGCCCGAGCCGGTTTGTCGCTTTTTGTACCGAAACGGTGATAGTTACGATTAACCGTTCCGAACGAATGTTTCGTGGTTTTTAACGTGCTCTGTGAATGTGCGTACAGATTTTGCGAAATGATGAAAAAATATGCGTCGGAAACGGAAATTTCGAGAAATGCGTCATTTACCGTAAATCTGATAACGGGGTCGTATAGCCCGTCGAAAATCATGAAACATTCGTTCGAAGCATTTCACCGTATCGCTCATCGCTTAGACGCAAATCGCTCGGAAACGTTTCGGAGGTGCCGCCCGGAGCCGTGGGACTTTGAAAATTTTCGACCGATAGTCGGCCGGAGGTACCGCCCGAATCGTCGGAGGTACCGCCCGAGCCGGTTTGTCGCTTTTTGTACCGAAACGGTGATAGTTACGATTAACCGTTCCGAACGAATGTTTCGTGGTTTTTAACGTGCTCTGTGAATGTGCGTACAGATTTTGCGAAATGATGAAAAAATATGCGTCGGAAACGGAAATTTCGAGAAATGCGTCATTTACCGTAAATCTGATAACGGGGTCGTATAGCCCGTCGAAAATCATGAAACATTCGTTCGAAGCATTTCACCGTATCGCTCATCGCTTAGACGCAAATCGCTCGGAAACGTTTCGGAGGTGCCGCCCGGAGCCGTGGGACTTTGAAAATTTTCGACCGATAGTCGGCCGGAGGTACCGCCCGAATCGTCGGAGGTACCGCCCGAGCCGGTTTGTCGCTTTTTGTACCGAAACGGTGATAGTTACGATTAACCGTTCCGAACGAATGTTTCGTGGTTTTTAACGTGCTCTGTGAATGTGCGTACAGATTTTGCGAAATGATGAAAAAATATGCGTCGGAAACGGAAATTTCGAGAAATGCGTCATTTACCGTAAATCTGATAACGGGGTCGTATAGCCCGTCGAAAATCATGAAACATTCGTTCGAAGCATTTCACCGTATCGCTCATCGCTTAGACGCAAATCGCTCGGAAACGTTTCGGAGGTGCCGCCCGGAGCCGTGGGACTTTGAAAATTTTCGACCGATAGTCGGCCGGAGGTACCGCCCGAATCGTCGGAGGTACCGCCCGAGCCGGTTTGTCGCTTTTTGTACCGAAACGGTGATAGTTACGATTAACCGTTCCGAACGAATGTTTCGTGGTTTTTAACGTGCTCTGTGAATGTGCGTACAGATTTTGCGAAATGATGAAAAAATATGCGTCGGAAACGGAAATTTCGAGAAATGCGTCATTTACCGTAAATCTGATAGACGGGGTCGTATAGCCCGTCGAAAATCATGAAACATTCGTTCGAAGCATTTCACCGTATCGCTCATCGCTTAGACGCAAATCGCTCGGAAACGTTTCGGAGGTGCCGCCCGGAGCCGTGGGACTTTGAAAATTTTCGACCGATAGTCGGCCGGAGGTACCGCCCGAATCGTCGGAGGTACCGCCCGAGCCGGTTTGTCGCTTTTTGTACCGAAACGGTGATAGTTACGATTAACCGTTCCGAACGAATGTTTCGTGGTTTTTAACGTGCTCTGTGAATGTGCGTACAGATTTTGCGAAATGATGAAAAAATATGCGTCGGAAACGGAAATTTCGAGAAATGCGTCATTTACCGTAAATCTGATAACGGGGTCGTATAGCCCGTCGAAAATCATGAAACATTCGTTCGAAGCATTTCACCGTATCGCTCATCGCTTAGACGCAAATCGCTCGGAAACGTTTCGGAGGTGCCGCCCGGAGCCGTGGGACTTTGAAAATTTTCGACCGATAGTCGGCCGGAGGTACCGCCCGAATCGTCGGAGGTACCGCCCGAGCCGGTTTGTCGCTTTTTGTACCGAAACGGTGATAGTTACGATTAACCGTTCCGAACGAATGTTTCGTGGTTTTTAACGTGCTCTGTGAATGTGCGTACAGATTTTGCGAAATGATGAAAAAATATGCGTCGGAAACGGAAATTTCGAGAAATGCGTCATTTACCGTAAATCTGATAACGGGGTCGTATAGCCCGTCGAAAATCATGAAACATTCGTTCGAAGCATTTCACCGTATCGCTCATCGCTTAGACGCAAATCGCTCGGAAACGTTTCGGAGGTGCCGCCCGGAGCCGTGGGACTTTGAAAATTTTCGACCGATAGTCGGCCGGAGGTACCGCCCGAATCGTCGGAGGTACCGCCCGAGCCGGTTTGTCGCTTTTTGTACCGAAACGGTGATAGTTACGATTAACCGTTCCGAACGAATGTTTCGTGGTTTTTAACGTGCTCTGTGAATGTGCGTACAGATTTTGCGAAATGATGAAAAAATATGCGTCGGAAACGGAAATTTCGAGAAATGCGTCATTTACCGTAAATCTGATAACGGGGTCGTATAGCCCGTCGAAAATCATGAAACATTCGTTCGAAGCATTTCACCGTATCGCTCATCGCTTAGACGCAAATCGCTCGGAAACGTTTCGGAGGTGCCGCCCGGAGCCGTGGGACTTTGAAAATTTTCGACCGATAGTCGGCCGGAGGTACCGCCCGAATCGTCGGAGGTACCGCCCGAGCCGGTTGTCGCTTTTTGTACCGAAACGGTGATAGTTACGATTAACCGTTCCGAACGAATGTTTCGTGGTTTTTAACGTGCTCTGTGAATGTGCGTACAGATTTTGCGAAATGATGAAAAAATATGCGTCGGAAACGGAAATTTCGAGAAATGCGTCATTTACCGTAAATCTGATAACGGGGTCGTATAGCCCGTCGAAAATCATGAAACATTCGTTCGAAGCATTTCACCGTATCGCTCATCGCTTAGACGCAAATCGCTCGGAAACGTTTCGGAGGTGCCGCCCGGAGCCGTGGGACTTTGAAAATTTTCGACCGATAGTCGGCCGGAGGTACCGCCCGAATCGTCGGAGGTACCGCCCGAGCCGGTTTGTCGCTTTTTGTACCGAAACGGTGATAGTTACGATTAACCGTTCCGAACGAATGTTTCGTGGTTTTTAACGTGCTCTGTGAATGTGCGTACAGATTTTGCGAAATGATGAAAAAATATGCGTCGGAAACGGAAATTTCGAGAAATGCGTCATTTACCGTAAATCTGATAACGGGGTCGTATAGCCCGTCGAAAATCATGAAACATTCGTTCGAAGCATTTCACCGTATCGCTCATCGCTTAGACGCAAATCGCTCGGAAACGTTTCGGAGGTGCCGCCCGGAGCCGTGGGACTTTGAAAATTTTCGACCGATAGTCGGCCGGAGGTACCGCCCGAATCGTCGGAGGTACCGCCCGAGCCGGTTTGTCGCTTTTTGTACCGAAACGGTGATAGTTACGATTAACCGTTCCGAACGAATGTTTCGTGGTTTTTAACGTGCTCTGTGAATGTGCGTACAGATTTTGCGAAATGATGAAAAAATATGCGTCGGAAACGGAAATTTCGAGAAATGCGTCATTTACCGTAAATCTGATAACGGGGTCGTATAGCCCGTCGAAAATCATGAAACATTCGTTCGAAGCATTTCACCGTATCGCTCATCGCTTAGACGCAAATCGCTCGGAAACGTTTCGGAGGTGCCGCCCGGAGCCGTGGGACTTTGAAAATTTTCGACCGATAGTCGGCCGGAGGTACCGCCCGAATCGTCGGAGGTACCGCCCGAGCCGGTTTGTCGCTTTTTGTACCGAAACGGTGATAGTTACGATTAACCGTTCCGAACGAATGTTTCGTGGTTTTTAACGTGCTCTGTGAATGTGCGTACAGATTTTGCGAAATGATGAAAAAATATGCGTCGGAAACGGAAATTTCGAGAAATGCGTCATTTACCGTAAATCTGATAACGGGGTCGTATAGCCCGTCGAAAATCATGAAACATTCGTTCGAAGCATTTCACCGTATCGCTCATCGCTTAGACGCAAATCGCTCGGAAACGTTTCGGAGGTGCCGCCCGGAGCCGTGGGACTTTGAAAATTTTCGACCGATAGTCGGCCGGAGGTACCGCCCGAATCGTCGGAGGTACCGCCCGAGCCGGTTTGTCGCTTTTTGTACCGAAACGGTGATAGTTACGATTACCGTTCCGAACGAATGTTTCGTGGTTTTTAACGTGCTCTGTGAATGTGCGTACAGATTTTGCGAAATGATGAAAAAATATGCGTCGGAAACGGAAATTTCGAGAAATGCGTCATTTACCGTAAATCTGATAACGGGGTCGTATAGCCCGTCGAAATCATGAAACATTCGTTCGAAGCATTTCACCGTATCGCTCATCGCTTAGACGCAAATCGCTCGGAAACGTTTCGGAGGTGCCGCCCGGAGCCGTGGGACTTTGAAAATTTTCGACCGATAGTCGGCCGGAGGTACCGCCCGAATCGTCGGAGGTACCGCCCGAGCCGGTTTGTCGCTTTTTGTACCGAAACGGTGATAGTTACGATTAACCGTTCCGAACGAATGTTTCGTGGTTTTTAACGTGCTCTGTGAATGTGCGTACAGATTTTGCGAAATGATGAAAAAATATGCGTCGGAAACGGAAATTTCGAGAAATGCGTCATTTACCGTAAATCTGATAACGGGGTCGTATAGCCCGTCGAAAATCATGAAACATTCGTTCGAAGCATTTCACCGTATCGCTCATCGCTTAGACGCAAATCGCTCGGAAACGTTTCGGAGGTGCCGCCCGGAGCCGTGGGACTTTGAAAATTTTCGACCGATAGTCGGCCGGAGGTACCGCCCGAATCGTCGGAGGTACCGCCCGAGCCGGTTTGTCGCTTTTTGTACCGAAACGGTGATAGTTACGATTAACCGTTCCGAACGAATGTTTCGTGGTTTTTAACGTGCTCTGTGAATGTGCGTACAGATTTTGCGAAATGATGAAAAAATATGCGTCGGAAACGGAAATTTCGAGAAATGCGTCATTTACCGTAAATCTGATAACGGGGTCGTATAGCCCGTCGAAAATCATGAAACATTCGTTCGAAGCATTTCACCGTATCGCTCATCGCTTAGACGCAAATCGCTCGGAAACGTTTCGGAGGTGCCGCCCGGAGCCGTGGGACTTTGAAAATTTTCGACCGATAGTCGGCCGGAGGTACCGCCCGAATCGTCGGAAGGTACCGCCCGAGCCGGTTTGTCGCTTTTTGTACCGAAACGGTGATAGTTACGATTAACCGTTCCGAACGAATGTTTCGTGGTTTTTAACGTGCTCTGTGAATGTGCGTACAGATTTTGCGAAATGATGAAAAAATATGCGTCGGAAACGGAAATTTCGAGAAATGCGTCATTTACCGTAAATCTGATAACGGGGTCGTATAGCCCGTCGAAAATCATGAAACATTCGTTCGAAGCATTTCACCGTATCGCTCATCGCTTAGACGCAAATCGCTCGGAAACGTTTCGGAGGTGCCGCCCGGAGCCGTGGGACTTTGAAAATTTTCGACCGATAGTCGGCCGGAGGTACCGCCGAATCGTCGGAGGTACCGCCCGAGCCGGTTTGTCGCTTTTTGTACCGAAACGGTGATAGTTACGATTAACCGTTCCGAACGAATGTTTCGTGGTTTTTAACGTGCTCTGTGAATGTGCGTACAGATTTTGCGAAATGATGAAAAAATATGCGTCGGAAACGGAAATTTCGAGAAATGCGTCATTTACCGTAAATCTGATAACGGGGTCGTATAGCCCGTCGAAAATCATGAAACATTCGTTCGAAGCATTTCACCGTATCGCTCATCGCTTAGACGCAAATCGCTCGGAAACGTTTCGGAGGTGCCGCCCGGAGCCGTGGGACTTTGAAAATTTTCGACCGATAGTCGGCCGGAGGTACCGCCCGAATCGTCGGAGGTACCGCCCGAGCCGGTTTGTCGCTTTTTGTACCGAAACGGTGATAGTTACGATTAACCGTTCCGAACGAATGTTTCGTGGTTTTTAACGTGCTCTGTGAATGTGCGTACAGATTTGCGAAATGATGAAAAAATATGCGTCGGAAACGGAAATTTCGAGAAATGCGTCATTTACCGTAAATCTGATAACGGGGTCGTATAGCCCGTCGAAAATCATGAAACATTCGTTCGAAGCATTTCACCGTATCGCTCATCGCTTAGACGCAAATCGCTCGGAAACGTTTCGGAGGTGCCGCCCGGAGCCGTGGGACTTTGAAAATTTTCGACCGATAGTCGGCCGGAGGTACCGCCCGAATCGTCGGAGGTACCGCCCGAGCCGGTTTGTCGCTTTTTGTACCGAAACGGTGATAGTTACGATTAACCGTTCCGAACGAATGTTTCGTGGTTTTTAACGTGCTCTGTGAATGTGCGTACAGATTTTGCGAAATGATGAAAAAATATGCGTCGGAAACGGAAATTTCGAGAAATGCGTCATTTACCGTAAATCTGATAACGGGGTCGTATAGCCCGTCGAAAATCATGAAACATTCGTTCGAAGCATTTCACCGTATCGCTCATCGCTTAGACGCAAATCGCTCGGAAACGTTTCGGAGGTGCCGCCCGGAGCCGTGGGACTTTGAAAATTTTCGACCGATAGTCGGCCGGAGGTACCGCCCGAATCGTCGGAGGTACCGCCCGAGCCGGTTTGTCGCTTTTTGTACCGAAACGGTGATAGTTACGATTAACCGTTCCGAACGAATGTTTCGTGGTTTTTAACGTGCTCTGTGAATGTGCGTACAGATTTTGCGAAATGATGAAAAAATATGCGTCGGAAACGGAAATTTCGAGAAATGCGTCATTTACCGTAAATCTGATAACGGGGTCGTATAGCCCGTCGAAAATCATGAAACATTCGTTCGAAGCATTTCACCGTATCGCTCATCGCTTAGACGCAAATCGCT
>CASCJU010000080.1:0-127060 GCA_949152495.1 Lasius fuliginosus | reverse complement strand
TCGACCGATAGTCGGCCGGAGGTACCGCCCGAATCGTCGGAGGTACCGCCCGAGCCGGTTTGTCGCTCTTTGTACCGAAACGGTGATAGATACGATTAACCGTTCCGAACGAATGTTTCGTGGTTTTTAACGTGCTCTGTGAATGTGCGTACAGATTTTGCGAAATGATGAAAAAATATGCGTCGGAAACGGAAATTTCGAGAAATGCGTCATTTACCGTAAATCTGATAACGGGGTCGTATAGCCCGTCGAAAATCATGAAACATTCGTTCGAAGCATTTCACCGTATCGCTCATCGCTTAGACGCAAATCGCTCGGAAACGTTTCGGAGGTGCCGCCCGGAGCCGTGGGACTTTGAAAATTTTCGACCGATAGTCGGCCGGAGGTACCGCCCGAATCGTCGGAGGTACCGCCCGAGCCGGTTTGTCGCTCTTTGTACCGAAACGGTGATAGATACGATTAACCGTTCCGAACGAATGTTTCGTGGTTTTTAACGTGCTCTGTGAATGTGCGTACAGATTTTGCGAAATGATGAAAAAATATGCGTCGGAAACGGAAATTTCGAGAAATGCGTCATTTACCGTAAATCTGATAACGGGGTCGTATAGCCCGTCGAAAATCATGAAACATTCGTTCGAAGCATTTCACCGTATCGCTCATCGCTTAGACGCAAATCGCGCGGAAACGTTTCGGAGGTGCCGCCCGGAGCCGTGGGACTTTGAAAATTTTCGACCGATAGTCGGCCAAAGGTACCGCCCGAATCGTCGGAGGTACCGCCCGAGCCGGTTTGTCGCTTTTTGTACCGAAACGGTGATAGATACGATTAACCGTTCCGAACGAATGTTTCGTGGTTTTTAACGTGCTCTGTGAATGTGCGTACAGATTTTGCGAAATGATGAAAAAATATGCGTCGGAAACGGAAATTTCGAGAAATGCGTCATTTACCGTAAATCTGATAACGGGGTCGTATAGCCCGTCGAAAATCATGAAACATTCGTTCGAAGCATTTCACCGTATCGCTCATCGCTTAGACGCAAATCGCTCGGAAACGTTTCGGAGGTGCCGCCCGGAGCCGTGGGACTTTGAAAATTTTTGACCGATAGTCGGCCGGAGGTACCGCCCGAATCGTCGGAGGTACCGCCCGAGCCGGTTTGTCGCTCTTTGTACCGAAACGGTGATAGATACGATTAACCGTTCCGAACGAATGTTTCGTGGTTTTTAACGTGCTCTGTGAATGTGCGTACAGATTTTGCGAAATGATGAAAAAATATGCGTCGGAAACGGAAATTTCGAGAAATGCGTCATTTACCGTAAATCTGATAACGGGGTCGTATAGCCCGTCGAAAATCATGAAACATTCGTTGGAAGCATTTCACCGTATCGCTCATCGCTTAGACGCAAATCGCTCGGAAACGTTTCGGAGGTGCCGCCCGGAGCCGTGGGACTTTGAAAATTTTCGACCGATAGTCGGCCGGAGGTACCGCCCGAATCGTCGGAGGTACCGCCCGAGCCGGTTTGTCGCTCTTTGTACCGAAACGGTGATAGATACGATTAACCGTTCCGAACGAATGTTTCGTGGTTTTTAACGTGCTCTGTGAATGTGCGTACAGATTTTGCGAAATGATGAAAAAATATGCGTCGGAAACGGAAATTTCGAGAAATGCGTCATTTACCGTAAATCTGATAACGGGGTCGTATAGCCCGTCGAAAATCATGAAACATTCGTTCGAAGCATTTCACCGTATCGCTCATCGCTTAGACGCAAATCGCTCGGAAACGTTTCGGAGGTGCCGCCCGGAGCCGTGGGACTTTGAAAATTTTCGACCGATAGTCGGCCGGAGGTACCGCCCGAATCGTCGGAGGTACCGCCCGAGCCGGTTTGTCGCTCTTTGTACCGAAACGGTGATAGATACGATTAACCGTTCCGAACGAATGTTTCGTGGTTTTTAACGTGCTCTGTGAATGTGCGTACAGATTTTGCGAAATGATGAAAAAATATGCGTCGGAAACGGAAATTTCGAGAAATGCGTCATTTACCGTAAATCTGATAACGGGGTCGTATAGCCCGTCGAAAATCATGAAACATTCGTTCGAAGCATTTCACCGTATCGCTCATCGCTTAGACGCAAATCGCTCGGAAACGTTTCGGAGGTGCCGCCCGGAGCCGTGGGACTTTGAAAATTTTCGACCGATAGTCGGCCGGAGGTACCGCCCGAATCGTCGGAGGTACCGCCCGAGCCGGTTTGTCGCTCTTTGTACCGAAACGGTGATAGATACGATTAACCGTTCCGAACGAATGTTTCGTGGTTTTTAACGTGCTCTGTGAATGTGCGTACAGATTTTGCGAAATGATGAAAAAATATGCGTCGGAAACGGAAATTTCGAGAAATGCGTCATTTACCGTAAATCTGATAACGGGGTCGTATAGCCCGTCGAAAATCATGAAACATTCGTTCGAAGCATTTCACCGTATCGCTCATCGCTTAGACGCAAATCGCTCGGAAACGTTTCGGAGGTGCCGCCCGGAGCCGTGGGACTTTGAAAATTTTCGACCGATAGTCGGCCGGAGGTACCGCCCGAATCGTCGGAGGTACCGCCCGAGCCGGTTTGTCGCTCTTTGTACCGAAACGGTGATAGATACGATTAACCGTTCCGAACGAATGTTTCGTGGTTTTTAACGTGCTCTGTGAATGTGCGTACAGATTTTGCGAAATGATGAAAAAATATGCGTCGGAAACGGAAATTTCGAGAAATGCGTCATTTACCGTAAATCTGATAACGGGGTCGTATAGCCCGTCGAAAATCATGAAACATTCGTTCGAAGCATTTCACCGTATCGCTCATCGCTTAGACGCAAATCGCTCGGAAACGTTTCGGAGGTGCCGCCCGGAGCCGTGGGACTTTGAAAATTTTCGACCGATAGTCGGCCGGAGGTACCGCCCGAATCGTCGGAGGTACCGCCCGAGCCGGTTTGTCGCTCTTTGTACCGAAACGGTGATAGATACGATTAACCGTTCCGAACGAATGTTTCGTGGTTTTTAACGTGCTCTGTGAATGTGCGTACAGATTTTGCGAAATGATGAAAAAATATGCGTCGGAAACGGAAATTTCGAGAAATGCGTCATTTACCGTAAATCTGATAACGGGGTCGTATAGCCCGTCGAAAATCATGAAACATTCGTTCGAAGCATTTCACCGTATCGCTCATCGCTTAGACGCAAATCGCTCGGAAACGTTTCGGAGGTGCCGCCCGGAGCCGTGGGACTTTGAAAATTTTCGACCGATAGTCGGCCGGAGGTACCGCCCGAATCGTCGGAGGTACCGCCCGAGCCGGTTTGTCGCTCTTTGTACCGAAACGGTGATAGATACGATTAACCGTTCCGAACGAATGTTTCGTGGTTTTTAACGTGCTCTGTGAATGTGCGTACAGATTTTGCGAAATGATGAAAAAATATGCGTCGGAAACGGAAATTTCGAGAAATGCGTCATTTACCGTAAATCTGATAACGGGGTCGTATAGCCCGTCGAAAATCATGAAACATTCGTTCGAAGCATTTCACCGTATCGCTCATCGCTTAGACGCAAATCGCGCGGAAACGTTTCGGAGGTGCCGCCCGGAGCCGTGGGACTTTGAAAATTTTCGACCGATAGTCGGCCATAGGTACCGCCCGAATCGTCGGAGGTACCGCCCGAGCCGGTTTGTCGCTTTTTGTACCGAAACGGTGATAGATACGATTAACCGTTCCGAACGAATGTTTCGTGGTTTTTAACGTGCTCTGTGAATGTGCGTACAGATTTTGCGAAATGATGAAAAAATATGCGTCGGAAACGGAAATTTCGAGAAATGCGTCATTTACCGTAAATCTGATAACGGGGTCGTATAGCCCGTCGAAAATCATGAAACATTCGTTCGAAGCATTTCACCGTATCGCTCATCGCTTAGACGCAAATCGCTCGGAAACGTTTCGGAGGTGCCGCCCGGAGCCGTGGGACTTTGAAAATTTTTGACCGATAGTCGGCCGGAGGTACCGCCCGAATCGTCGGAGGTACCGCCCGAGCCGGTTTGTCGCTCTTTGTACCGAAACGGTGATAGATACGATTAACCGTTCCGAACGAATGTTTCGTGGTTTTTAACGTGCTCTGTGAATGTGCGTACAGATTTTGCGAAATGATGAAAAAATATGCGTCGGAAACGGAAATTTCGAGAAATGCGTCATTTACCGTAAATCTGATAACGGGGTCGTATAGCCCGTCGAAAATCATGAAACATTCGTTGGAAGCATTTCACCGTATCGCTCATCGCTTAGACGCAAATCGCTCGGAAACGTTTCGGAGGTGCCGCCCGGAGCCGTGGGACTTTGAAAATTTTCGACCGATAGTCGGCCGGAGGTACCGCCCGAATCGTCGGAGGTACCGCCCGAGCCGGTTTGTCGCTCTTTGTACCGAAACGGTGATAGATACGATTAACCGTTCCGAACGAATGTTTCGTGGTTTTTAACGTGCTCTGTGAATGTGCGTACAGATTTTGCGAAATGATGAAAAAATATGCGTCGGAAACGGAAATTTCGAGAAATGCGTCATTTACCGTAAATCTGATAACGGGGTCGTATAGTCCGTCGAAAATCATGAAACATTCGTTCGAAGCATTTCACCGTATCGCTCATCGCTTAGACGCAAATCGCTCGGAAACGTTTCGGAGGTGCCGCCCGGAGCCGTGGGACTTTGAAAATTTTCGACCGATAGTCGGCCGGAGGTACCGCCCGAATCGTCGGAGGTACCGCCCGAGCCGGTTTGTCGCTCTTTGTACCGAAACGGTGATAGATACGATTAACCGTTCCGAACGAATGTTTCGTGGTTTTTAACGTGCTCTGTGAATGTGCGTACAGATTTTGCGAAATGATGAAAAAATATGCGTCGGAAACGGAAATTTCGAGAAATGCGTCATTTACCGTAAATCTGATAACGGGGTCGTATAGCCCGTCGAAAATCATGAAACATTCGTTCGAAGCATTTCACCGTATCGCTCATCGCTTAGACGCAAATCGCTCGGAAACGTTTCGGAGGTGCCGCCCGGAGCCGTGGGACTTTGAAAATTTTCGACCGATAGTCGGCCGGAGGTACCGCCCGAATCGTCGGAGGTACCGCCCGAGCCGGTTTGTCGCTCTTTGTACCGAAACGGTGATAGATACGATTAACCGTTCCGAACGAATGTTTCGTGGTTTTTAACGTGCTCTGTGAATGTGCGTACAGATTTTGCGAAATGATGAAAAAATATGCGTCGGAAACGGAAATTTCGAGAAATGCGTCATTTACCGTAAATCTGATAACGGGGTCGTATAGCCCGTCGAAAATCATGAAACATTCGTTCGAAGCATTTCACCGTATCGCTCATCGCTTAGACGCAAATCGCTCGGAAACGTTTCGGAGGTGCCGCCCGGAGCCGTGGGACTTTGAAAATTTTCGACCGATAGTCGGCCGGAGGTACCGCCCGAATCGTCGGAGGTACCGCCCGAGCCGGTTTGTCGCTCTTTGTACCGAAACGGTGATAGATACGATTAACCGTTCCGAACGAATGTTTCGTGGTTTTTAACGTGCTCTGTGAATGTGCGTACAGATTTTGCGAAATGATGAAAAAATATGCGTCGGAAACGGAAATTTCGAGAAATGCGTCATTTACCGTAAATCTGATAACGGGGTCGTATAGCCCGTCGAAAATCATGAAACATTCGTTCGAAGCATTTCACCGTATCGCTCATCGCTTAGACGCAAATCGCTCGGAAACGTTTCGGAGGTGCCGCCCGGAGCCGTGGGACTTTGAAAATTTTCGACCGATAGTCGGCCGGAGGTACCGCCCGAATCGTCGGAGGTACCGCCCGAGCCGGTTTGTCGCTCTTTGTACCGAAACGGTGATAGATACGATTAACCGTTCCGAACGAATGTTTCGTGGTTTTTAACGTGCTCTGTGAATGTGCGTACAGATTTTGCGAAATGATGAAAAAATATGCGTCGGAAACGGAAATTTCGAGAAATGCGTCATTTACCGTAAATCTGATAACGGGGTCGTATAGCCCGTCGAAAATCATGAAACATTCGTTCGAAGCATTTCACCGTATCGCTCATCGCTTAGACGCAAATCGCTCGGAAACGTTTCGGAGGTGCCGCCCGGAGCCGTGGGACTTTGAAAATTTTCGACCGATAGTCGGCCGGAGGTACCGCCCGAATCGTCGGAGGTACCGCCCGAGCCGGTTTGTCGCTCTTTGTACCGAAACGGTGATAGATACGATTAACCGTTCCGAACGAATGTTTCGTGGTTTTTAACGTGCTCTGTGAATGTGCGTACAGATTTTGCGAAATGATGAAAAAATATGCGTCGGAAACGGAAATTTCGAGAAATGCGTCATTTACCGTAAATCTGATAACGGGGTCGTATAGCCCGTCGAAAATCATGAAACATTCGTTCGAAGCATTTCACCGTATCGCTCATCGCTTAGACGCAAATCGCGCGGAAACGTTTCGGAGGTGCCGCCCGGAGCCGTGGGACTTTGAAAATTTTCGACCGATAGTCGGCCAAAGGTACCGCCCGAATCGTCGGAGGTACCGCCCGAGCCGGTTTGTCGCTTTTTGTACCGAAACGGTGATAGATACGATTAACCGTTCCGAACGAATGTTTCGTGGTTTTTAACGTGCTCTGTGAATGTGCGTACAGATTTTGCGAAATGATGAAAAAATATGCGTCGGAAACGGAAATTTCGAGAAATGCGTCATTTACCGTAAATCTGATAACGGGGTCGTATAGCCCGTCGAAAATCATGAAACATTCGTTCGAAGCATTTCACCGTATCGCTCATCGCTTAGACGCAAATCGCTCGGAAACGTTTCGGAGGTGCCGCCCGGAGCCGTGGGACTTTGAAAATTTTTGACCGATAGTCGGCCGGAGGTACCGCCCGAATCGTCGGAGGTACCGCCCGAGCCGGTTTGTCGCTCTTTGTACCGAAACGGTGATAGATACGATTAACCGTTCCGAACGAATGTTTCGTGGTTTTTAACGTGCTCTGTGAATGTGCGTACAGATTTTGCGAAATGATGAAAAAATATGCGTCGGAAACGGAAATTTCGAGAAATGCGTCATTTACCGTAAATCTGATAACGGGGTCGTATAGCCCGTCGAAAATCATGAAACATTCGTTGGAAGCATTTCACCGTATCGCTCATCGCTTAGACGCAAATCGCTCGGAAACGTTTCGGAGGTGCCGCCCGGAGCCGTGGGACTTTGAAAATTTTCGACCGATAGTCGGCCGGAGGTACCGCCCGAATCGTCGGAGGTACCGCCCGAGCCGGTTTGTCGCTCTTTGTACCGAAACGGTGATAGATACGATTAACCGTTCCGAACGAATGTTTCGTGGTTTTTAACGTGCTCTGTGAATGTGCGTACAGATTTTGCGAAATGATGAAAAAATATGCGTCGGAAACGGAAATTTCGAGAAATGCGTCATTTACCGTAAATCTGATAACGGGGTCGTATAGCCCGTCGAAAATCATGAAACATTCGTTCGAAGCATTTCACCGTATCGCTCATCGCTTAGACGCAAATCGCTCGGAAACGTTTCGGAGGTGCCGCCCGGAGCCGTGGGACTTTGAAAATTTTCGACCGATAGTCGGCCGGAGGTACCGCCCGAATCGTCGGAGGTACCGCCCGAGCCGGTTTGTCGCTCTTTGTACCGAAACGGTGATAGATACGATTAACCGTTCCGAACGAATGTTTCGTGGTTTTTAACGTGCTCTGTGAATGTGCGTACAGATTTTGCGAAATGATGAAAAAATATGCGTCGGAAACGGAAATTTCGAGAAATGCGTCATTTACCGTAAATCTGATAACGGGGTCGTATAGCCCGTCGAAAATCATGAAACATTCGTTCGAAGCATTTCACCGTATCGCTCATCGCTTAGACGCAAATCGCTCGGAAACGTTTCGGAGGTGCCGCCCGGAGCCGTGGGACTTTGAAAATTTTCGACCGATAGTCGGCCGGAGGTACCGCCCGAATCGTCGGAGGTACCGCCCGAGCCGGTTTGTCGCTCTTTGTACCGAAACGGTGATAGATACGATTAACCGTTCCGAACGAATGTTTCGTGGTTTTTAACGTGCTCTGTGAATGTGCGTACAGATTTTGCGAAATGATGAAAAAATATGCGTCGGAAACGGAAATTTCGAGAAATGCGTCATTTACCGTAAATCTGATAACGGGGTCGTATAGCCCGTCGAAAATCATGAAACATTCGTTCGAAGCATTTCACCGTATCGCTCATCGCTTAGACGCAAATCGCTCGGAAACGTTTCGGAGGTGCCGCCCGGAGCCGTGGGACTTTGAAAATTTTCGACCGATAGTCGGCCGGAGGTACCGCCCGAATCGTCGGAGGTACCGCCCGAGCCGGTTTGTCGCTCTTTGTACCGAAACGGTGATAGATACGATTAACCGTTCCGAACGAATGTTTCGTGGTTTTTAACGTGCTCTGTGAATGTGCGTACAGATTTTGCGAAATGATGAAAAAATATGCGTCGGAAACGGAAATTTCGAGAAATGCGTCATTTACCGTAAATCTGATAACGGGGTCGTATAGCCCGTCGAAAATCATGAAACATTCGTTCGAAGCATTTCACCGTATCGCTCATCGCTTAGACGCAAATCGCTCGGAAACGTTTCGGAGGTGCCGCCCGGAGCCGTGGGACTTTGAAAATTTTCGACCGATAGTCGGCCGGAGGTACCGCCCGAATCGTCGGAGGTACCGCCCGAGCCGGTTTGTCGCTCTTTGTACCGAAACGGTGATAGATACGATTAACCGTTCCGAACGAATGTTTCGTGGTTTTTAACGTGCTCTGTGAATGTGCGTACAGATTTTGCGAAATGATGAAAAAATATGCGTCGGAAACGGAAATTTCGAGAAATGCGTCATTTACCGTAAATCTGATAACGGGGTCGTATAGCCCGTCGAAAATCATGAAACATTCGTTCGAAGCATTTCACCGTATCGCTCATCGCTTAGACGCAAATCGCTCGGAAACGTTTCGGAGGTGCCGCCCGGAGCCGTGGGACTTTGAAAATTTTCGACCGATAGTCGGCCGGAGGTACCGCCCGAATCGTCGGAGGTACCGCCCGAGCCGGTTTGTCGCTCTTTGTACCGAAACGGTGATAGATACGATTAACCGTTCCGAACGAATGTTTCGTGGTTTTTAACGTGCTCTGTGAATGTGCGTACAGATTTTGCGAAATGATGAAAAAATATGCGTCGGAAACGGAAATTTCGAGAAATGCGTCATTTACCGTAAATCTGATAACGGGGTCGTATAGCCCGTCGAAAATCATGAAACATTCGTTCGAAGCATTTCACCGTATCGCTCATCGCTTAGACGCAAATCGCTCGGAAACGTTTCGGAGGTGCCGCCCGGAGCCGTGGGACTTTGAAAATTTTCGACCGATAGTCGGCCGGAGGTACCGCCCGAATCGTCGGAGGTACCGCCCGAGCCGGTTTGTCGCTCTTTGTACCGAAACGGTGATAGATACGATTAACCGTTCCGAACGAATGTTTCGTGGTTTTTAACGTGCTCTGTGAATGTGCGTACAGATTTTGCGAAATGATGAAAAAATATGCGTCGGAAACGGAAATTTCGAGAAATGCGTCATTTACCGTAAATCTGATAACGGGGTCGTATAGCCCGTCGAAAATCATGAAACATTCGTTCGAAGCATTTCACCGTATCGCTCATCGCTTAGACGCAAATCGCTCGGAAACGTTTCGGAGGTGCCGCCCGGAGCCGTGGGACTTTGAAAATTTTCGACCGATAGTCGGCCGGAGGTACCGCCCGAATCGTCGGAGGTACCGCCCGAGCCGGTTTGTCGCTCTTTGTACCGAAACGGTGATAGATACGATTAACCGTTCCGAACGAATGTTTCGTGGTTATTAACGTGCTCTGTGAATGTGCGTACAGATTTTGCGAAATGATGAAAAAATATGCGTCGGAAACGGAGATTTAGAGAAATGCGTCATTTAACGTAAATCTGATAACGGGGTCGTATAGCCCGTCGAAAATCATGAAACATTCGTTCGAAGCATTTCACCGTATCGCTCATCGCTTAGACGCAAATCGCTCGGAAACGTTTCGGAGGTGCCGCCCGGAGCCGTGGGACTTTGAAAATTTTCGACCGATAGTCGGCCGGAGGTACCGCCCGAATCGTCGGAGGTACCGCCCGAGCCGGTTTGTCGCTCTTTGTACCGAAACGGTGATAGATACGATTAACCGTTCCGAACGAATGTTTCGTGGTTTTTAACGTGCTCTGTGAATGTGCGTACAGATTTTGCGAAATGATGAAAAAATATGCGTCGGAAACGGAAATTTCGAGAAATGCGTCATTTACCGTAAATCTGATAACGGGGTCGTATAGCCCGTCGAAAATCATGAAACATTCGTTCGAAGCATTTCACCGTATCGCTCATCGCTTAGACGCAAATCGCTCGGAAACGTTTCGGAGGTGCCGCCCGGAGCCGTGGGACTTTGAAAATTTTCGACCGATAGTCGGCCGGAGGTACCGCCCGAATCGTCGGAGGTACCGCCCGAGCCGGTTTGTCGCTCTTTGTACCGAAACGGTGATAGATACGATTAACCGTTCCGAACGAATGTTTCGTGGTTTTTAACGTGCTCTGTGAATGTGCGTACAGATTTTGCGAAATGATGAAAAAATATGCGTCGGAAACGGAAATTTCGAGAAATGCGTCATTTACCGTAAATCTGATAACGGGGTCGTATAGCCCGTCGAAAATCATGAAACATTCGTTCGAAGCATTTCACCGTATCGCTCATCGCTTAGACGCAAATCGCTCGGAAACGTTTCGGAGGTGCCGCCCGGAGCCGTGGGACTTTGAAAATTTTCGACCGATAGTCGGCCGGAGGTACCGCCCGAATCGTCGGAGGTATCGCCCGAGCCGGTTTGTCGCTCTTTGTACCGAAACGGTTACGATTAACCGTTCCGAACGAATGTTTCGTGGTTTTTAACGTGCTCTGTGAATGTGCGTACAGATTTTGCGAAATGATGAAAAAATATGCGTCGGAATCGGAAATTTCGAGAAATGCGTCATTTACCGTAAATCTGATAACGGGGTCGTATAGCCCGTCGAAAATCATGAAACATTCGTTCGAAGCATTTCACCGTACACTCTCATCAGATTAGACGCAGGTATCACGCAGAGTACTGTTTCGGAGGTGCCGCCCGGAGCCGTGGGACTTTGAAAATTTTCGACCGATAGTCGGCCGGAGGTACCGCCCGAATCGTCGGAGGTACCGCCCGAGCCGGTTTGTCGCTCTTTGTACCGAAACGGTGATAGATACGATTAACCGTTCCGAACGAATGTTTCGTGGTTTTTAACGTGCTCTGTGAATGTGCGTACAGATTTTGCGAAATGATGAAAAAATATGCGTCGGAATCGGAAATTTCGAGAAATGCGTCATTTACCGTAAATCTGATAACGGGGTCGTATAGCCCGTCGAAAATCATGAAACATTCGTTCGAAGCATTTCACCGTATCGCTCATCGCTTAGACGCAAATCGCTCGGAAACGTTTCGGAGGTGCCGCCCGCAGCCGTGGGACTTTGAAAATTTTCGACCGATAGTCGGCCGGAGGTACCGCCCGAATCGTCGGAGGTACCGCCCGAGCCGGTTTGTCGCTCTTTGTACCGAAACGGTGATAGATACGATTAACCGTTCCGAACGAATGTTTCGTGGTTTTTAACGTGCTCTGTGAATGTGCGAACAGATTTTGCGAAATGATGAAAAAATATGCGTCGGAAACGGAAATTTCGAGAAATGCGTCATTTACCGTAAATCTGATAACGGGGTCGTATAGCCCGTCGAAAATCATGAAACATTCGTTCGAAGCATTTCACCGTATCGCTCATCGCTTAGACGCAAATCGCTCGGAAACGTTTCGGAGGTGCCGCCCGGAGCCGTGGGACTTTGAAAATTTTCGACCGATAGTCGGCCGGAGGTACCGCCCGAATCGTCGGAGGTACCGCCCGAGCCGGTTTGTCGCTCTTTGTACCGAAACGGTGATAGATACGATTAACCGTTCCGAACGAATGTTTCGTGGTTTTTAACGTGCTCTGTGAATGTGCGTACAGATTTTGCGAAATGATGAAAAAATATGCGTCGGAAACGGAAATTTCGAGAAATGCGTCATTTACCGTAAATCTGATAACGGGGTCGTATAGCCCGTCGAAAATCATGAAAATTCGTTCGAAGCATTTCACCGTATCGCTCATCGCTTAGACGCAAATCGCTCGGAAACGTTTCGGAGGTGCCGCCCGGAGCCGTGGGACTTTGAAAATTTTCGACCGATAGTCGGCCGGAGGTACCGCCCGAATCGTCGGAGGTACCGCCCGAGCCGGTTTGTCGCTTTTTGTACCGAAACGGTGATAGATACGATTAACCGTTCCGAACGAATGTTTCGTGGTTTTTAACGTGCTCTGTGAATGTGCGTACAGATTTTGCGAAATGATGAAAAAATATGCGTCGGAAACGGAAATTTCGAGAAATGCGTCAATTTACCGTAAATCTGATAACGGGGTCGTATAGCCCGTCGAAAATCATGAAACATTCGTTCGAAGCATTTCACCGTATCGCTCATCGCTTAGACGCAAATCGCTCGGAAACGTTTCGGAGGTGCCGCCCGGAGCCGTGGGACTTTGAAAATTTTCGACCGATAGTCGGCCGGAGGTACCGCCCGAATCGTCGGAGGTACCGCCCGAGCCGGTTTGTCGCTCTTTGTACCGAAACGGTGATAGATACGATTAACCGTTCCGAACGAATGTTTCGTGGTTTTTAACGTGCTCTGTGAATGTGCGTACAGATTTTGCGAAATGATGAAAAAATATGCGTCGGAAACGGAAATTTCGAGAAATGCGTCAATTTACCGTAAATCTGATAACGGGGTCGTATAGCCCGTCGAAAATCATGAAACATTCGTTCGAAGCATTTCACCGTATCGCTCATCGCTTAGACGCAAATCGCTCGGAAACGTTTCGGAGGTGCCGCCCGGAGCCGTGGGACTTTGAAAATTTTCGACCGATAGTCGGCCGGAGGTACCGCCCGAATCGTCGGAGGTACCGCCCGAGCCGGTTTGTCGCTCTTTGTACCGAAACGGTGATAGATACGATTAACCGTTCCGAACGAATGTTTCGTGGTTTTTAACGTGCTCTGTGAATGTGCGTACAGATTTTGCGAAATGATGAAAAAATATGCGTCGGAAACGGAAAATTCGAGAAATGCGTCATTTACCGTAAATCTGATAACGGGGTCGTATAGCCCGTCGTAAATCATGAAACATTCGTTCGAAGCATTTCACCGTATCGCTCATCGCTTAGACGCAAATCGCTCGGAAACGTTTCGGAGGTGCCGCCCGGAGCCGTGGGACTTTGAAAATTTTCGACCGATAGTCGGCCGGAGGTACCGCCCGAATCGTCGGAGGTACCGCCCGAGCCGGTTTGTCGCTCTTTGTACCGAAACGGTGATAGATACGATTAACCGTTCCGAACGAATGTTTCGTGGTTTTTAACGTGCTCTGTGAATGTGTGTACAGATTTTGCGAAATGATGAAAAAATATGCGTCGGAAACGGAAATTTCGAGAAATGCGTCATTTACCGTAAATCTGATAACGGGGTCGTATAGCCCGTCGAAAATCATGAAACATTCGTTCGAAGCATTTCACCGTATCGCTCATCGCTTAGACGCAAATCCGCTCGGAAACGTTTCGGAGGTGCCGCCCGGAGCCGTGGGACTTTGAAAATTTTCGACCGATAGTCGGCCGGAGGTACCGCCCGAATCGTCGGAGGTACCGCCCGAGCCGGTTTGTCGCTCTTTGTACCGAAACGGTGATAGATACGATTAACCGTTCCGAACGAATGTTTCGTGGTTTTTAACGTGCTCTGTGAATGTGCGTACAGATTTTGCGAAATGATGAAAAAATATGCGTCGGAAACGGAGATTTCGAGAAATGCGTCATTTAACGTAAATCTGATAACGGCGTCGTATAGCCCGTCGAAAATCATGAAACATTCGTTCGAAGCATTTCACCGTATCGCTCATCGCTTAGACGCAAATGGCTCGGAAACGTTTCGGAGGTGCCGCCCGGAGCCGTGGGACTTTGAAAATTTTCGACCGATAGTCGGCCGGAGGTACCGCCCGAATCGTCGGAGGTACCGCCCGAGCCGGTTTGTCGCTCTTTTGTACCGAAACGGTGATAGATACGATTAACCGTTCCGAACGAATGTTTCGTGGTTTTTAACGTGCTCTGTGAATGTGCGTACAGATTTTGCGAAATGATGAAAAAATATGCGTCGGAAACGGAAATTTCGAGAAATGCGTCATTTACCGTAAATCTGATAACGGGGTCGTATAGCCCGTCGAAAATCATGAAACATTCGTTCGAAGCATTTCACCGTATCGCTCATCGCTTAGACGCAAATCGCTCGGAAACGTTTCGGAGGTGCCGCCCGCAGCCGTGGGACTTTGAAAATTTTCGACCGATAGTCGGCCGGAGGTACCGCCCGAATCGTCGGAGGTACCGCCCGAGCCGGTTTGTCGCTCTTTGTACCGAAACGGTGATAGATACGATTAACCGTTCCGAACGAATGTTTCGTGGTTTTTAACGTGCTCTGTGAATGTGCGTACAGATTTTGCGAAATGATGAAAAAATATGCGTCGGAAACGGAAATTTCGAGAAATGCGTCATTTACCGTAAATCTGATAACGGGGTCGTATAGCCCGTCGAAAATCATGAAACATTCGTTCGAAGCATTTCACCGTATCGCTCATCGCTTAGACGCAAATCGCTCGGAAACGTTTCGGAGGTGCCGCCCGGAGCCGTGGGACTTTGAAAATTTTCGACCGATAGTCGGCCGGAGGTACCGCCCGAATCGTCGGAGGTACCGCCCGAGCCGGTTTGTCGCTCTTTGTACCGAAACGGTGATAGATACGATTAACCGTTCCGAACGAATGTTTCGTGGTTTTTAACGTGCTCTGTGAATGTGCGTACAGATTTTGCGAAATGATGAAAAAATATGCGTCGGAAACGGAAAATTCGAGAAATGCGTCATTTACCGTAAATCTGATAACGGGGTCGTATAGCCCGTCGAAAATCATGAAACATTCGTTCGAAGCATTTCACCGTATCGCTCATCGCTTAGACGCAAATCGCTCGGAAACGTTTCGGAGGTGCCGCCCGGAGCCGTGGGACTTTGAAAATTTTCGACCGATAGTCGGCCGGAGGTACCGCCCGAATCGTCGGAGGTACCGCCCGAGCCGGTTTGTCGCTCTTTGTACCGAAACGGTGATAGATACGATTAACCGTTCCGAACGAATGTTTCGTGGTTTTTAACGTGCTCTGTGAATGTGCGTACAGATTTTGCGAAATGATGAAAAAATATGCGTCGGAAACGGAAATTTCGAGAAATGCGTCATTTACCGTAAATCTGATAACGGGGTCGTATAGCCCGTCGAAAATCATGAAACATTCGTTCGAAGCATTTCACCGTATCGCTCATCGCTTAGACGCAAATCGCTCGGAAACGTTTCGGAGGTGCCGCCCGGAGCCGTGGGACTTTGAAAATTTTCGACCGATAGTCGGCCGGAGGTACCGCCCGAATCGTCGGAGGTACCGCCCGAGCCGGTTTGTCGCTCTTTGTACCGAAACGGTGATAGATACGATTAACCGTTCCGAACGAATGTTTCGTGGTTTTTAACGTGCTCTGTGAGTGTGCGTACAGATTTTGCGAAATGATGAAAAAATATGCGTCGGAAACGGAGATTTAGAGAAATGCGTCATTTAACGTAAATCTGATAACGGGGTCGTATAGCCCGTCGAAAATCATGAAACATTCGTTCGAAGCATTTCACCGTATCGCTCATCGCTTAGACGCAAATCGCTCGGAAACGTTTCGGAGGTGCCGCCCGGAGCCGTGGGACTTTGAAAATTTTCGACCGATAGTCGGCCGGAGGTACCGCCCGAATCGTCGGAGGTACCGCCCGAGCCGGTTTGTCGCTCTTTGTACCGAAACGGTGATAGATACGATTAACCGTTCCGAACGAATGTTTCGTGGTTTTTAACGTGCTCTGTGAATGTGCGTACAGATTTTGCGAAATGATGAAAAAATATGCGTCGGAAACGGAAATTTCGAGAAATGCGTCATTTACCGTAAATCTGATAACGGGGTCGTATAGCCCGTCGAAAATCATGAAACATTCGTTCGAAGCATTTCACCGTATCGCTCATCGCTTAGACGCAAATCGCTCGGAAACGTTTCGGAGGTGCCGCCCGGAGCCGTGGGACTTTGAAAATTTTCGACCGATAGTCGGCCGGAGGTACCGCCCGAATCGTCGGAGGTACCGCCCGAGCCGGTTTGTCGCTCTTTGTACCGAAACGGTGATAGATACGATTAACCGTTCCGAACGAATGTTTCGTGGTTTTTAACGTGCTCTGTGAATGTGCGTACAGATTTTGCGAAATGATGAAAAAATATGCGTCGGAAACGGAAATTTCGAGAAATGCGTCATTTACCGTAAATCTGATAACGGGGTCGTATAGCCCGTCGAAAATCATGAAACATTCGTTCGAAGCATTTCACCGTATCGCTCATCGCTTAGACGCAAATCGCTCGGAAACGTTTCGGAGGTGCCGCCCGGAGCCGTGGGACTTTGAAAATTTTCGACCGATAGTCGGCCGGAGGTACCGCCCGAATCGTCGGAGGTATCGCCCGAGCCGGTTTGTCGCTCTTTGTACCGAAACGGTGATAGATACGATTAACCGTTCCGAACGAATGTTTCGTGGTTTTTAACGTGCTCTGTGAATGTGCGTACAGATTTTGCGAAATGATGAAAAAATATGCGTCGGAAACGGAAATTTCGAGAAATGCGTCATTTACCGTAAATCTGATAACGGGGTCGTATAGCCCGTCGAAAATCATGAAACATTCGTTCGAAGCATTTCACCGTATCGCTCATCGCTTAGACGCAAATCGCTCGGAAACGTTTCGGAGGTGCCGCCCGAGCCGTGGGACTTTGAAAATTTTCGACCGATAGTCGGCCGGAGGTACCGCCCGAATCGTCGGAGGTACCGCCCGAGCCGGTTTGTCGCTCTTTGTACCGAAACGGTGATAGATACGATTAACCGTTCCGAACGAATGTTTCGTGGTTTTTAACGTGCTCTGTGAATGTGCGTACAGATTTTGCGAAATGATGAAAAAATATGCGTCGGAATCGGAAATTTCGAGAAATGCGTCATTTACCGTAAATCTGATAACGGGGTCGTATAGCCCGTCGAAAATCATGAAACATTCGTTCGAAGCATTTCACCGTATCGCTCATCGCTTAGACGCAAATCGCTCGGAAACGTTTCGGAGGTGCCGCCCGCAGCCGTGGGACTTTGAAAATTTTCGACCGATAGTCGGCCGGAGGTACCGCCCGAATCGTCGGAGGTACCGCCCGAGCCGGTTTGTCGCTCTTTGTACCGAAACGGTGATAGATACGATTAACCGTTCCGACCGAATGTTTCGTGGTTTTTAACGTGCTCTGTGAATGTGCGAACAGATTTTGCGAAATGATGAAAAAATATGCGTCGGAAACGGAAATTTCGAGAAATGCGTCATTTACCGTAAATCTGATAACGGGGTCGTATAGCCCGTCGAAAATCATGAAACATTCGTTCGAAGCATTTCACCGTATCGCTCATCGCTTAGACGCAAATCGCTCGGAAACGTTTCGGAGGTGCCGCCCGGAGCCGTGGGACTTTGAAAATTTTCGACCGATAGTCGGCCGGAGGTACCGCCCGAATCGTCGGAGGTACCGCCCGAGCCGGTTTGTCGCTCTTTGTACCGAAACGGTGATAGATACGATTAACCGTTCCGAACGAATGTTTCGTGGTTTTTAACGTGCTCTGTGAATGTGCGTACAGATTTTGCGAAATGATGAAAAAATATGCGTCGGAAACGGAAATTTCGAGAAATGCGTCATTTACCGTAAATCTGATAACGGGGTCGTATAGCCCGTCGAAAATCATGAAACATTCGTTCGAAGCATTTCACCGTATCGCTCATCGCTTAGACGCAAATCGCTCGGAAACGTTTCGGAGGTGCCGCCCGGAGCCGTGGGACTTTGAAAATTTTCGACCGATAGTCGGCCGGAGGTACCGCCCGAATCGTCGGAGGTACCGCCCGAGCCGGTTTGTCGCTCTTTGTACCGAAACGGTGATAGATACGATTAACCGTTCCGAACGAATGTTTCGTGGTTTTTAACGTGCTCTGTGAATGTGCGTACAGATTTTGCGAAATGATGAAAAAATATGCGTCGGAAACGGAAATTTCGAGAAATGCGTCATTTACCGTAAATCTGATAACGGGGTCGTATAGCCCGTCGAAAATCATGAAACATTCGTTCGAAGCATTTCACCGTATCGCTCATCGCTTAGACGCAAATCGCTCGGAAACGTTTCGGAGGTGCCGCCCGGAGCCGTGGGACTTTGAAAATTTTCGACCGATAGTCGGCCGGAGGTACCGCCCGAATCGTCGGAGGTACCGCCCGAGCCGGTTTGTCGCTCTTTGTACCGAAACGGTGATAGATACGATTAACCGTTCCGAACGAATGTTTCGTGGTTTTTAACGTGCTCTGTGAATGTGCGTACAGATTTTGCGAAATGATGAAAATATATGCGTCGGAAACGGAAATTTAGAGAAATGCGTCATTTACCGTAAATCTGATAACGGGGTCGTATAGCCCGTCGAAAATCATGAAACATTCGTTCGAAGCATTTAACCGTATCGCTCATCGCTTAGACGCAAATCGCTCGGAAACGTTTCGGAGGTGCCGCCCGGAGCCGTGGGACTTTGAAAATTTTCGACCGATAGTCGGCCGGAGGTACCGCCCGAATCGTCGGAGGTACCGCCCGAGCCGGTTTGTCGCTCTTTGTACCGAAACGGTGATAGATACGATTAACCGTTCCGAACGAATGTTTCGTGGTTTTTAACGTGCTCTGTGAATGTGCGTACAGATTTTGCGAAATGATGAAAAAATATGCGTCGGAATCGGAAATTTCGAGAAATGCGTCATTTACCGTAAATCTGATAACGGGGTCGTATAGCCCGTCGAAAATCATGAAACATTCGTTCGAAGCATTTCACCGTATCGCTCATCGCTTAGACGCAAATCGCTCGGAAACGTTTCGGAGGTGCCGCCCGGAGCCGTGGGACTTTGAAAATTTTCGACCGATAGTCGGCCGGAGGTACCGCCCGAATCGTCGGAGGTACCGCCCGAGCCGGTTTGTCGCTCTTTGTACCGAAACGGTGATAGATACGATTAACCGTTCCGAACGAATGTTTCGTGGTTTTTAACGTGCTCTGTGAATGTGCGTACAGATTTTGCGAAATGATGAAAAAATATGCGTCGGAAACGGAAATTTCGAGAAATGCGTCATTTACCGTAAATCTGATAACGGGGTCGTATAGCCCGTCGAAAATCATGAAACATTCGTTCGAAGCATTTCACCGTATCGCTCATCGCTTAGACGCAAATCGCTCGGAAACGTTTCGGAGGTGCCGCCCGGAGCCGTGGGACTTTGAAAATTTTCGACCGATAGTCGGCCGGAGGTACCGCCCGAATCGTCGGAGGTACCGCCCGAGCCGGTTTGTCGCTCTTTGTACCGAAACGGTGATAGATACGATTAACCGTTCCGAACGAATGTTTCGTGGTTTTTAACGTGCTCTGTGAATGTGCGTACAGATTTTGCGAAATGATGAAAAAATATGCGTCGGAAACGGAAATTTCGAGAAATGCGTCATTTACCGTAAATCTGATAACGGGGTCGTATAGCCCGTCGAAAATCATGAAACATTCGTTCGAAGCATTTCACCGTATCGCTCATCGCTTAGACGCAAATCGCTCGGAAACGTTTCGGAGGTGCCGCCCGGAGCCGTGGGACTTTGAAAATTTTCGACCGATAGTCGGCCGGAGGTACCGCCCGAATCGTCGGAGGTACCGCCCGAGCCGGTTTGTCGCTCTTTGTACCGAAACGGTGATAGATACGATTAACCGTTCCGAACGAATGTTTCGTGGTTTTTAACGTGCTCTGTGAATGTGCGTACAGATTTTGCGAAATGATGAAAAAATATGCGTCGGAATCGGAAATTTCGAGAAATGCGTCATTTACCGTAAATCTGATAACGGGGTCGTATAGCCCGTCGAAAATCATGAAACATTCGTTCGAAGCATTTCACCGTATCGCTCATCGCTTAGACGCAAATCGCTCGGAAACGTTTCGGAGGTGCCGCCCGGAGCCGTGGGACTTTGAAAATTTTCGACCGATAGTCGGCCGGAGGTACCGCCCGAATCGTCGGAGGTACCGCCCGAGCCGGTTTGTCGCTCTTTGTACCGAAACGGTGATAGATACGATTAACCGTTCCGAACGAATGTTTCGTGGTTTTTAACGTGCTCTGTGAATGTGCGTACAGATTTTGCGAAATGATGAAAAAATATGCGTCGGAAACGGAAATTTCGAGAAATGCGTCATTTACCGTAAATCTGATAACGGGGTCGTATAGCCCGTCGAAAATCATGAAACATTCGTTCGAAGCATTTCACCGTATCGCTCATCGCTTAGACGCAAATCGCTCGGAAACGTTTCGGAGGTGCCGCCCGGAGCCGTGGGACTTTGAAAATTTTCGACCGATAGTCGGCCGGAGGTACCGCCCGAATCGTCGGAGGTACCGCCCGAGCCGGTTTGTCGCTCTTTGTACCGAAACGGTGATAGATACGATTAACCGTTCCGAACGAATGTTTCGTGGTTTTTAACGTGCTCTGTGAATGTGCGTACAGATTTTGCGAAATGATGAAAAAATATGCGTCGGAAACGGAAATTTCGAGAAATGCGTCATTTACCGTAAATCTGATAACGGGGTCGTATAGCCCGTCGAAAATCATGAAACATTCGTTCGAAGCATTTCACCGTATCGCTCATCGCTTAGACGCAAATCGCTCGGAAACGTTTCGGAGGTGCCGCCCGGAGCCGTGGGACTTTGAAAATTTTCGACCGATAGTCGGCCGGAGGTACCGCCCGAATCGTCGGAGGTACCGCCCGAGCCGGTTTGTCGCTCTTTGTACCGAAACGGTGATAGATACGATTAACCGTTCCGAACGAATGTTTCGTGGTTTTTAACGTGCTCTGTGAATGTGCGTACAGATTTTGCGAAATGATGAAAAAATATGCGTCGGAAACGGAAATTTCGAGAAATGCGTCATTTACCGTAAATCTGATAACGGGGTCGTATAGCCCGTCGAAAATCATGAAACATTCGTTCGAAGCATTTCACCGTATCGCTCATCGCTTAGACGCAAATCGCTCGGAAACGTTTCGGAGGTGCCGCCCGGAGCCGTGGGACTTTGAAAATTTTCGACCGATAGTCGGCCGGAGGTACCGCCCGAATCGTCGGAGGTACCGCCCGAGCCGGTTTGTCGCTCTTTGTACCGAAACGGTGATAGATACGATTAACCGTTCCCAACGAATGTTTCGTGGTTTTTAACGTGCTCTGTGAATGTGCGTACAGATTTTGCGAAATGATGAAAAAATATGCGTCGGAAACGGAAATTTCGAGAAATGCGTCATTTACCGTAAATCTGATAACGGGGTCGTATAGCCCGTCGAAAATCATGAAACATTCGTTCGAAGCATTTCACCGTATCGCTCATCGCTTAGACGCAAATCGCTCGGAAACGTTTCGGAGGTGCCGCCCGGAGCCGTGGGACTTTGAAAATTTTCGACCGATAGTCGGCCGGAGGTACCGCCCGAATCGTCGGAGGTACCGCCCGAGCCGGTTTGTCGCTTTTTGTACCGAAACGGTGATAGATACGATTAACCGTTCCGAACGAATGTTTCGTGGTTTTTAACGTGCTCTGTGAATGTGCTTACAGATTTTGCGAAATGATGAAAAAATATGCGTCGGAAACGGAAATTTCGAGAAATGCGTCATTTACCGTAAATCTGATAACGGGGTCGTATAGCCCGTCGAAAATCATGAAACATTCGTTCGAAGCATTTCACCGTACCGCTCATCGCTTAGACGCAAATCGCTCGGAAACGTTTCGGAGATGCCGCCCGGAGCCGTGGGACTTTGAAAATTTTCGACCGATAGTCGGCCGGAGGTACCGCCCGAATCGTCGGAGGTACCGCCCGAGCCGGTTTGTTCCTTTTTGTACCGAAACGGTGATAGATACGATTAACCGTTCCGAACGAATGTTTCGTGGTTTTTAACGTGCTCTGTGAATGTGCGTACAGATTTTGCGAAATGAAAAAATATGCGTCGGAAACGGAAATTTCGAGAAATGCGTCATTTACCGTAAATCTGATAACGGGGTCGTATAGCCCGTCGAAAATCATGAAACATTCGTTCGAAGCATTTCACCGTATCGCTCATCGCTTAGACGCAAATCGCTCGGAAACGTTTCGGAGGTGCCGCCCGGAGCCGTGGGACTTTGAAAATTTTCGACCGATAGTCGGCCGGAGGTACCGCCCGAATCGTCGGAGGTACCGCCCGAGCCGGTTTGTCGCTCTTTGTACCGAAACGGTGATAGATACGATTAACCGTTCCGAACGAATGTTTCGTGGTTTTTAACGTGCTCTGTGAATGTGCGTACAGATTTTGCGAAATGATGAAAAAATATGCGTCGGAAACGGAAATTTCGAGAAATGCGTCATTTACCGTAAATCTGATAACGGGGTCGTATAGCCCGTCGAAAATCATGAAACATTCGTTGGAAGCATTTCACCGTATCGCTCATCGCTTAGACGCAAATCGCTCGGAAACGTTTCGGAGGTGCCGCCCGGAGCCGTGGGACTTTGAAAATTTTCGACCGATAGTCGGCCGGAGGTACCGCCCGAATCGTCGGAGGTACCGCCCGAGCCGGTTTGTCGCTCTTTGTACCGAAACGGTGATAGATACGATTAACCGTTCCGAACGAATGTTTCGTGGTTTTTAACGTGCTCTGTGAATGTGCGTACAGATTTTGCGATATGATGAAAAAATATGCGTCGGAAACGGAAAATTCGAGAAATGCGTCATTTACCGTAAATCTGATAACGGGGTCGTATAGCCCGTCGAAAATCATGAAACATTCGTTGGAAGCATTTCACCGTATCGCTCATCGCTTAGACGCAAATCGCTCGGAAACGTTTCGGAGGTGCCGCCCGGAGCCGTGGGACTTTGAAAATTTTCGACCGATAGTCGGCCGGAGGTACCGCCCGAATCGTCGGAGGTACCGCCCGAGCCGGTTTGTCGCTCTTTGTACCGAAACGGTGATAGATACGATTAACCGTTCCGAACGAATGTTTCGTGGTTTTTAACGTGCTCTGTGAATGTGCGTACAGATTTTGCGATATGATGAAAAAATATGCGTCGGAAACGGAAAATTCGAGAAATGCGTCATTTACCGTAAATCTGATAACGGGGTCGTATAGCCCGTCGAAAATCATGAAACATTCGTTGGAAGCATTTCACCGTATCGCTCATCGCTTAGACGCAAATCGCTCGGAAACGTTTCGGAGGTGCCGCCCGGAGCCGTGGGACTGAAAATTTTCGACCGATAGTCGGCCGGAGGTACCGCCCGAATCGTCGGAGGTACCGCCCGAGCCGGTTTGTCGCTCTTTGTACCGAAACGGTGATAGATACGATTAACCGTTCCGAACGAATGTTTCGTGGTTTTTAACGTGCTCTGTGAATGTGCGTACAGATTTTGCGAAATGATGAAAAAATATGCGTCGGAAACGGAAATTTCGAGAAATGCGTCATTTACCGTAAATCTGATAACGGGGTCGTATAGCCCGTCGAAAATCATGAAACATTCGTTCGAAGCATTTCACCGTATCGCTCATCGCTTAGACGCAAATCGCTCGGAAACGTTTCGGAGGTGCCGCCCGGAGCCGTGGGACTTTGAAAATTTTCGACCGATAGTCGGCCGGAGGTACCGCCCGAATCGTCGGAGGTACCGCCCGAGCCGGTTTGTCGCTCTTTGTACCGAAACGGTGATAGATACGATTAACCGTTCCGAACGAATGTTTCGTGGTTTTTAACGTGCTCTGTGAATGTGCGTACAGATTTTGCGAAATGATGAAAAAATATGCGTCGGAAACGGAAATTTCGAGAAATGCGTCATTTACCGTAAATCTGATAACGGGGTCGTATAGCCCGTCGAAAATCATGAAACATTCGTTCGAAGCATTTCACCGTATCGCTCATCGCTTAGACGCAAATCGCTCGGAAACGTTTCGGAGGTGCCGCCCGGAGCCGTGGGACTTTGAAAATTTTCGACCGATAGTCGGCCGGAGGTACCGCCCGAATCGTCGGAGGTACCGCCCGAGCCGGTTTGTCGCTCTTTGTACCGAAACGGTGATAGATACGATTAACCGTTCCGAACGAATGTTTCGTGGTTTTTAACGTGCTCTGTGAATGTGCGTACAGATTTTGCGAAATGATGAAAAAATATGCGTCGGAAACGGAAATTTCGAGAAATGCGTCATTTACCGTAAATCTGATAACGGGGTCGTATAGCCCGTCGAAAATCATGAAACATTCGTTCGAAGCATTTCACCGTATCGCTCATCGCTTAGACGCAAATCGCTCGGAAACGTTTCGGAGGTGCCGCCCGGAGCCGTGGGACTTTGAAAATTTTCGACCGATAGTCGGCCGGAGGTACCGCCCGAATCGTCGGAGGTACCGCCCGAGCCGGTTTGTCGCTCTTTGTACCGAAACGGTGATAGATACGATTAACCGTTCCGAACGAATGTTTCGTGGTTTTTAACGTGCTCTGTGAATGTGCGTACAGATTTTGCGAAATGATGAAAAAATATGCGTCGGAAACGGAAATTTCGAGAAATGCGTCATTTACCGTAAATCTGATAACGGGGTCGTATAGCCCGTCGAAAATCATGAAACATTCGTTCGAAGCATTTCACCGTATCGCTCATCGCTTAGACGCAAATCGCTCGGAAACGTTTCGGAGGTGCCGCCCGGAGCCGTGGGACTTTGAAAATTTTCGACCGATAGTCGGCCGGAGGTACCGCCCGAATCGTCGGAGGTACCGCCCGAGCCGGTTTGTCGCTTTTTGTACCGAAACGGTGATAGATACGATTAACCGTTCCGAACGAATGTTTCGTGGTTTTTAACGTGCTCTGTGAATGTGCGTACAGATTTTGCGAAATGATGAAAAAATATGCGTCGGAAACGGAAATTTCGAGAAATGCGTCATTTACCGTAAATCTGATAACGGGGTCGTATAGCCCGTCGAAAATCATGAAACATTCGTTCGAAGCATTTCACCGTATCGCTCATCGCTTAGACGCAAATCGCTCGGAAACGTTTCGGAGGTGCCGCCCGGAGCCGTGGGACTTTGAAAATTTTCGACCGATAGTCGGCCGGAGGTACCGCCCGAATCGTCGGAGGTACCGCCCGAGCCGGTTTGTCGCTCTTTGTACCGAAACGGTGATAGATACGATTAACCGTTCCGAACGAATGTTTCGTGGTTTTTAACGTGCTCTGTGAATGTGCGTACAGATTTTGCGAAATGATGAAAAAATATGCGTCGGAAACGGAAATTTCGAGAAATGCGTCATTTACCGTAAATCTGATAACGGGGTCGTATAGCCCGTCGAAAATCATGAAACATTCGTTCGAAGCATTTCACCGTATCGCTCATCGCTTAGACGCAAATCGCTCGGAAACGTTTCGGAGGTGCCGCCCGGAGCCGTGGGACTTTGAAAATTTTCGACCGATAGTCGGCCGGAGGTACCGCCCGAATCGTCGGAGGTACCGCCCGAGCCGGTTTGTCGCTCTTTGTACCGAAACGGTGATAGATACGATTAACCGTTCCGAACGAATGTTTCGTGGTTTTTAACGTGCTCTGTGAATGTGCGTACAGATTTTGCGAAATGATGAAAAAATATGCGTCGGAAACGGAAATTTCGAGAAATGCGTCATTTACCGTAAATCTGATAACGGGGTCGTATAGCCCGTCGAAAATCATGAAACATTCGTTCGAAGCATTTCACCGTATCGCTCATCGCTTAGACGCAAATCGCTCGGAAACGTTTCGGAGGTGCCGCCCGGAGCCGTGGGACTTTGAAAATTTTCGACCGATAGTCGGCCGGAGGTACCGCCCGAATCGTCGGAGGTACCGCCCGAGCCGGTTTGTCGCTCTTTGTACCGAAACGGTGATAGATACGATTAACCGTTCCGAACGAATGTTTCGTGGTTTTTAACGTGCTCTGTGAATGTGCGTACAGATTTTGCGAAATGATGAAAAAATATGCGTCGGAAACGGAAATTTCGAGAAATGCGTCATTTACCGTAAATCTGATAACGGGGTCGTATAGCCCGTCGAAAATCATGAAACATTCGTTCGAAGCATTTCACCGTATCGCTCATCGCTTAGACGCAAATCGCTCGGAAACGTTTCGGAGGTGCCGCCCGGAGCCGTGGGACTTTGAAAATTTTCGACCGATAGTCGGCCGGAGGTACCGCCCGAATCGTCGGAGGTACCGCCCGAGCCGGTTTGTCGCTTTTTGTACCGAAACGGTGATAGATACGATTAACCGTTCCGAACGAATGTTTCGTGGTTTTTAACGTGCTCTGTGAATGTGCGTACAGATTTTGCGAAATGATGAAAAAATATGCGTCGGAAACGGAAATTTCGAGAAATGCGTCATTTACCGTAAATCTGATAACGGGGTCGTATAGCCCGTCGAAAATCATGAAACATTCGTTCGAAGCATTTCACCGTATCGCTCATCGCTTAGACGCAAATCGCTCGGAAACGTTTCGGAGGTGCCGCCCGGAGCCGTGGGACTTTGAAAATTTTCGACCGATAGTCGGCCGGAGGTACCGCCCGAATCGTCGGAGGTACCGCCCGAGCCGGTTTGTCGCTCTTTGTACCGAAACGGTGATAGATACGATTAACCGTTCCGAACGAATGTTTCGTGGTTTTTAACGTGCTCTGTGAATGTGCGTACAGATTTTGCGAAATGATGAAAAAATATGCGTCGGAAACGGAAATTTCGAGAAATGCGTCATTTACCGTAAATCTGATAACGGGGTCGTATAGCCCGTCGAAAATCATGAAACATTCGTTCGAAGCATTTCACCGTATCGCTCATCGCTTAGACGCAAATCGCTCGGAAACGTTTCGGAGGTGCCGCCCGGAGCCGTGGGACTTTGAAAATTTTCGACCGATAGTCGGCCGGAGGTACCGCCCGAATCGTCGGAGGTACCGCCCGAGCCGGTTTGTCGCTCTTTGTACCGAAACGGTGATAGATACGATTAACCGTTCCGAACGAATGTTTCGTGGTTTTTAACGTGCTCTGTGAATGTGCGTACAGATTTTGCGAAATGATGAAAAAATATGCGTCGGAAACGGAAATTTCGAGAAATGCGTCATTTACCGTAAATCTGATAACGGGGTCGTATAGCCCGTCGAAAATCATGAAACATTCGTTCGAAGCATTTCACCGTATCGCTCATCGCTTAGACGCAAATCGCTCGGAAACGTTTCGGAGGTGCCGCCCGGAGCCGTGGGACTTTGAAAATTTTCGACCGATAGTCGGCCGGAGGTACCGCCCGAATCGTCGGAGGTACCGCCCGAGCCGGTTTGTCGCTTTTTGTACCGAAACGGTGATAGATACGATTAACCGTTCCGAACGAATGTTTCGTGGTTTTTAACGTGCTCTGTGAATGTGCGTACAGATTTTGCGAAATGATGAAAAAATATGCGTCGGAAACGGAAATTTCGAGAAATGCGTCATTTACCGTAAATCTGATAACGGGGTCGTATAGCCCGTCGAAAATCATGAAACATTCGTTCGAAGCATTTCACCGTATCGCTCATCGCTTAGACGCAAATCGCTCGGAAACGTTTCGGAGGTGCCGCCCGGAGCCGTGGGACTTTGAAAATTTTCGACCGATAGTCGGCCGGAGGTACCGCCCGAATCGTCGGAGGTACCGCCCGAGCCGGTTTGTCGCTCTTTGTACCGAAACGGTGATAGATACGATTAACCGTTCCGAACGAATGTTTCGTGGTTTTTAACGTGCTCTGTGAATGTGCGTACAGATTTTGCGAAATGATGAAAAAATATGCGTCGGAAACGGAAATTTCGAGAAATGCGTCATTTACCGTAAATCTGATAACGGGGTCGTATAGCCCGTCGAAAATCATGAAACATTCGTTCGAAGCATTTCACCGTATCGCTCATCGCTTAGACGCAAATCGCTCGGAAACGTTTCGGAGGTGCCGCCCGGAGCCGTGGGACTTTGAAAATTTTCGACCGATAGTCGGCCGGAGGTACCGCCCGAATCGTCGGAGGTACCGCCCGAGCCGGTTTGTCGCTCTTTGTACCGAAACGGTGATAGATACGATTAACCGTTCCGAACGAATGTTTCGTGGTTTTTAACGTGCTCTGTGAATGTGCGTACAGATTTTGCGAAATGATGAAAAAATATGCGTCGGAAACGGAAATTTCGAGAAATGCGTCATTTACCGTAAATCTGATAACGGGGTCGTATAGCCCGTCGAAAATCATGAAACATTCGTTCGAAGCATTTCACCGTATCGCTCATCGCTTAGACGCAAATCGCTCGGAAACGTTTCGGAGGTGCCGCCCGGAGCCGTGGGACTTTGAAAATTTTCGACCGATAGTCGGCCGGAGGTACCGCCCGAATCGTCGGAGGTACCGCCCGAGCCGGTTTGTCGCTTTTTGTACCGAAACGGTGATAGATACGATTAACCGTTCCGAACGAATGTTTCGTGGTTTTTAACGTGCTCTGTGAATGTGCGTACAGATTTTGCGAAATGATGAAAAAATATGCGTCGGAAACGGAAATTTCGAGAAATGCGTCATTTACCGTAAATCTGATAACGGGGTCGTATAGCCCGTCGAAAATCATGAAACATTCGTTCGAAGCATTTCACCGTATCGCTCATCGCTTAGACGCAAATCGCTCGGAAACGTTTCGGAGGTGCCGCCCGGAGCCGTGGGACTTTGAAAATTTTCGACCGATAGTCGGCCGGAGGTACCGCCCGAATCGTCGGAGGTACCGCCCGAGCCGGTTTGTCGCTCTTTGTACCGAAACGGTGATAGATACGATTAACCGTTCCGAACGAATGTTTCGTGGTTTTTAACGTGCTCTGTGAATGTGCGTACAGATTTTGCGAAATGATGAAAAAATATGCGTCGGAAACGGAAATTTCGAGAAATGCGTCATTTACCGTAAATCTGATAACGGGGTCGTATAGCCCGTCGAAAATCATGAAACATTCGTTCGAAGCATTTCACCGTATCGCTCATCGCTTAGACGCAAATCGCTCGGAAACGTTTCGGAGGTGCCGCCCGGAGCCGTGGGACTTTGAAAATTTTCGACCGATAGTCGGCCGGAGGTACCGCCCGAATCGTCGGAGGTACCGCCCGAGCCGGTTTGTCGCTCTTTGTACCGAAACGGTGATAGATACGATTAACCGTTCCGAACGAATGTTTCGTGGTTTTTAACGTGCTCTGTGAATGTGCGTACAGATTTTGCGAAATGATGAAAAAATATGCGTCGGAAACGGAAAATTAGAGAAATGCGTCATTTACCGTAAATCTGATAACGGGGTCGTATAGCCCGTCGTAAATCATGAAACATTCGTTCGAAGCATTTCACCGTATCGCTCATCGCTTAGACGCAAATCGCTCGGAAACGTTTCGGAGGTGCCGCCCGGAGCCGTGGGACTTTGAAAATTTTCGACCGATAGTCGGCCGGAGGTACCGCCCGAATCGTCGGAGGTACCGCCCGAGCCGGTTTGTCGCTCTTTGTACCGAAACGGTGATAGATACGATTAACCGTTCCGAACGAATGTTTCGTGGTTTTTAACGTGCTCTGTGAATGTGCGTACAGATTTTGCGAAATGATGAAAAAATATGCGTCGGAAACGGAAATTTCGAGAAATGCGTCATTTACCGTAAATCTGATAACGGGGTCGTATAGCCCGTCGAAAATCATGAAACATTCGTTCGAAGCATTTCACCGTATCACTCATCGCTTAGACGCAAATCGCTCGGAAACGTTTCGGAGGTGCCGCCCGGAGCCGTGGGACTTTGAAAATTTTCGACCGATAGTCGGCCGGAGGTACCGCCCGAATCGTCGGAGGTACCGCCCGAGCCGGTTTGTCGCTCTTTGTACCGAAACGGTGATAGATACGATTAACCGTTCCGAACGAATGTTTCGTGGTTTTTAACGTGCTCTGTGAATGTGCGTACAGATTTTGCGAAATGATGAAAAAATATGCGTCGGAAACGGAGATTTCGAGAAATGCGTCATTTAACGTAAATCTGATAACGGCGTCGTATAGCCCGTCGAAAATCATGAAACATTCGTTCGAAGCATTTCACCGTATCGCTCATCGCTTAGACGCAAATGGCTCGGAAACGTTTCGGAGGTGCCGCCCGGAGCCGTGGGACTTTGAAAATTTTCGACCGATAGTCGGCCGGAGGTACCGCCCGAATCGTCGGAGGTACCGCCCGAGCCGGTTTGTTCCTTTTTGTACCGAAACGGTGATAGATACGATTAACCGTTCCGAACGAATGTTTCGTGGTTTTTAACGTGCTCTGTGAATGTGCGTACAGATTTTGCGAAATGATGAAAAAATATGCGTCGGAAACGGAAATTTCGAGAAATGCGTCATTTACCGTAAATCTGATAACGGGGTCGTATAGCCCGTCGAAAATCATGAAACATTCGTTCGAAGCATTTCACCGTATCGCTCATCGCTTAGACGCAAATCGCTCGGAAACGTTTCGGAGGTGCCGCCCGCAGCCGTGGGACTTTGAAAATTTTCGACCGATAGTCGGCCGGAGGTACCGCCCGAATCGTCGGAGGTACCGCCCGAGCCGGTTTGTCGCTCTTTGTACCGAAACGGTGATAGATACGATTAACCGTTTCGAACGAATGTTTCGTGGTTTTTAACGTGCTCTGTGAATGTGCGTACAGATTTTGCGAAATGATGAAAAAATATGCGTCGGAAACGGAAATTTCGAGAAATGCGTCATTTACCGTAAATCTGATAACGGGGTCGTATAGCCCGTCGAAAATCATGAAACATTCGTTCGAAGCATTTCACCGTATCGCTCATCGCTTAGACGCAAATCGCTCGGAAACGTTTCGGAGGTGCCGCCCGGAGCCGTGGGACTTTGAAAATTTTCGACCGATAGTCGGCCGGAGGTACCGCCCGAATCGTCGGAGGTACCGCCCGAGCCGGTTTGTCGCTCTTTGTACCGAAACGGTGATAGATACGATTAACCGTTCCGAACGAATGTTTCGTGGTTTTTAACGTGCTCTGTGAATGTGCGTACAGATTTTGCGAAATGATGAAAAAATATGCGTCGGAAACGGAAATTTCGAGAAATGCGTCATTTACCGTAAATCTGATAACGGGGTCGTATAGCCCGTCGAAAATCATGAAACATTCGTTCGAAGCATTTCACCGTATCGCTCATCGCTTAGACGCAAATCGCTCGGAAACGTTTCGGAGGTGCCGCCCGCAGCCGTGGGACTTTGAAAATTTTCGACCGATAGTCGGCCGGAGGTACCGCCCGAATCGTCGGAGGTACCGCCCGAGCCGGTTTGTCGCTCTTTGTACCGAAACGGTGATAGATACGATTAACCGTTTCGAACGAATGTTTCGTGGTTTTTAACGTGCTCTGTGAATGTGCGTACAGATTTTGCGAAATGATGAAAAAATATGCGTCGGAAACGGAAATTTCGAGAAATGCGTCATTTACCGTAAATCTGATAACGGGGTCGTATAGCCCGTCGAAAATCATGAAACATTCGTTCGAAGCATTTCACCGTATCGCTCATCGCTTAGACGCAAATCGCTCGGAAACGTTTCGGAGGTGCCGCCCGGAGCCGTGGGACTTTGAAAATTTTCGACCGATAGTCGGCCGGAGGTACCGCCCGAATCGTCGGAGGTACCGCCCGAGCCGGTTTGTCGCTCTTTGTACCGAAACGGTGATAGATACGATTAACCGTTCCGAACGAATGTTTCGTGGTTTTTAACGTGCTCTGTGAATGTGCGTACAGATTTTGCGAAATGATGAAAAAATATGCGTCGGAAACGGAAAATTCGAGAAATGCGTCATTTACCGTAAATCTGATAACGGGGTCGTATAGCCCGTCGAAAATCATGAAACATTCGTTGGAAGCATTTCACCGTATCGCTCATCGCTTAGACGCAAATCGCTCGGAAACGTTTCGGAGGTGCCGCCCGGAGCCGTGGGACTTTGAAAATTTTCGACCGATAGTCGGCCGGAGGTACCGCCCGAATCGTCGGAGGTACCGCCCGAGCCGGTTTGTCGCTCTTTGTACCGAAACGGTGATAGATACGATTAACCGTTCCGAACGAATGTTTCGTGGTTTTTAACGTGCTCTGTGAATGTGCGTACAGATTTTGCGAAATGATGAAAAAATATGCGTCGGAAACGGAAATTTCGAGAAATGCGTCATTTACCGTAAATCTGATAACGGGGTCGTATAGCCCGTCGAAAATCATGAAACATTCGTTCGAAGCATTTCACCGTATCGCTCATCGCTTAGACGCAAATCGCTCGGAAACGTTTCGGAGGTGCCGCCCGGAGCCGTGGGACTTTGAAAATTTTCGACCGATAGTCGGCCGGAGGTACCGCCCGAATCGTCGGAGGTACCGCCCGAGCCGGTTTGTCGCTCTTTGTACCGAAACGGTGATAGATACGATTAACCGTTCCGAACGAATGTTTCGTGGTTATTAACGTGCTCTGTGAATGTGCGTACAGATTTTGCGAAATGATGAAAAAATATGCGTCGGAAACGGAGATTTAGAGAAATGCGTCATTTAACGTAAATCTGATAACGGGGTCGTATAGCCCGTCGAAAATCATGAAACATTCGTTCGAAGCATTTCACCGTATCGCTCATCGCTTAGACGCAAATCGCTCGGAAACGTTTCGGAGGTGCCGCCCGGAGCCGTGGGACTTTGAAAATTTTCGACCGATAGTCGGCCGGAGGTACCGCCCGAATCGTCGGAGGTACCGCCCGAGCCGGTTTGTCGCTCTTTGTACCGAAACGGTGATAGATACGATTAACCGTTCCGAACGAATGTTTCGTGGTTTTTAACGTGCTCTGTGAATGTGCGTACAGATTTTGCGAAATGATGAAAAAATATGCGTCGGAAACGGAAATTTCGAGAAATGCGTCATTTACCGTAAATCTGATAACGGGGTCGTATAGCCCGTCGAAAATCATGAAACATTCGTTCGAAGCATTTCACCGTATCGCTCATCGCTTAGACGCAAATCGCTCGGAAACGTTTCGGAGGTGCCGCCCGGAGCCGTGGGACTTTGAAAATTTTCGACCGATAGTCGGCCGGAGGTACCGCCCGAATCGTCGGAGGTACCGCCCGAGCCGGTTTGTCGCTCTTTGTACCGAAACGGTGATAGATACGATTAACCGTTCCGAACGAATGTTTCGTGGTTTTTAACGTGCTCTGTGAATGTGCGTACAGATTTTGCGAAATGATGAAAAAATATGCGTCGGAAACGGAAATTTCGAGAAATGCGTCATTTACCGTAAATCTGATAACGGGGTCGTATAGCCCGTCGAAAATCATGAAACATTCGTTCGAAGCATTTCACCGTATCGCTCATCGCTTAGACGCAAATCGCTCGGAAACGTTTCGGAGGTGCCGCCCGGAGCCGTGGGACTTTGAAAATTTTCGACCGATAGTCGGCCGGAGGTACCGCCCGAATCGTCGGAGGTATCGCCCGAGCCGGTTTGTCGCTCTTTGTACCGAAACGGTGATAGATACGATTAACCGTTCCGAACGAATGTTTCGTGGTTTTTAACGTGCTCTGTGAATGTGCGTACAGATTTTGCGAAATGATGAAAAAATATGCGTCGGAAACGGAAATTTCGAGAAATGCGTCATTTACCGTAAATCTGATAACGGGGTCGTATAGCCCGTCGAAAATCATGAAACATTCGTTCGAAGCATTTCACCGTATCGCTCATCGCTTAGACGCAAATCGCTCGGAAACGTTTCGGAGGTGCCGCCCGGAGCCGTGGGACTTTGAAAATTTTCGACCGATAGTCGGCCGGAGGTACCGCCCGAATCGTCGGAGGTACCGCCCGAGCCGGTTTGTCGCTCTTTGTACCGAAACGGTGATAGATACGATTAACCGTTCCGAACGAATGTTTCGTGGTTTTTAACGTGCTCTGTGAATGTGCGTACAGATTTTGCGAAATGATGAAAAAATATGCGTCGGAATCGGAAATTTCGAGAAATGCGTCATTTACCGTAAATCTGATAACGGGGTCGTATAGCCCGTCGAAAATCATGAAACATTCGTTCGAAGCATTTCACCGTATCGCTCATCGCTTAGACGCAAATCGCTCGGAAACGTTTCGGAGGTGCCGCCCGCAGCCGTGGGACTTTGAAAATTTTCGACCGATAGTCGGCCGGAGGTACCGCCCGAATCGTCGGAGGTACCGCCCGAGCCGGTTTGTCGCTCTTTGTACCGAAACGGTGATAGATACGATTAACCGTTCCGAACGAATGTTTCGTGGTTTTTAACGTGCTCTGTGAATGTGCGTACAGATTTTGCGAAATGATGAAAAAATATGCGTCGGAAACGGAAATTTCGAGAAATGCGTCATTTACCGTAAATCTGATAACGGGGTCGTATAGCCCGTCGAAAATCATGAAACATTCGTTCGAAGCATTTCACCGTATCGCTCATCGCTTAGACGCAAATCGCTCGGAAACGTTTCGGAGGTGCCGCCCGGAGCCGTGGGACTTTGAAAATTTTCGACCGATAGTCGGCCGGAGGTACCGCCCGAATCGTCGGAGGTACCGCCCGAGCCGGTTTGTCGCTCTTTGTACCGAAACGGTGATAGATACGATTAACCGTTCCGAACGAATGTTTCGTGGTTTTTAACGTGCTCTGTGAATGTGCGTACAGATTTTGCGAAATGATGAAAAAATATGCGTCGGAAACGGAAATTTCGAGAAATGCGTCATTTACCGTAAATCTGATAACGGGGTCGTATAGCCCGTCGAAAATCATGAAACATTCGTTCGAAGCATTTCACCGTATCGCTCATCGCTTAGACGCAAATCGCTCGGAAACGTTTCGGAGGTGCCGCCCGGAGCCGTGGGACTTTGAAAATTTTCGACCGATAGTCGGCCGGAGGTACCGCCCGAATCGTCGGAGGTACCGCCCGAGCCGGTTTGTCGCTCTTTGTACCGAAACGGTGATAGATACGATTAACCGTTCCGAACGAATGTTTCGTGGTTTTTAACGTGCTCTGTGAATGTGCGTACAGATTTTGCGAAATGATGAAAAAATATGCGTCGGAAACGGAAATTTCGAGAAATGCGTCATTTACCGTAAATCTGATAACGGGGTCGTATAGCCCGTCGAAAATCATGAAACATTCGTTCGAAGCATTTCACCGTATCGCTCATCGCTTAGACGCAAATCGCTCGGAAACGTTTCGGAGGTGCCGCCCGGAGCCGTGGGACTTTGAAAATTTTCGACCGATAGTCGGCCGGAGGTACCGCCCGAATCGTCGGAGGTACCGCCCGAGCCGGTTTGTCGCTTTTTGTACCGAAACGGTGATAGATACGATTAACCGTTCCGAACGAATGTTTCGTGGTTTTTAACGTGCTCTGTGAATGTGCGTACAGATTTTGCGAAATGATGAAAAAATATGCGTCGGAAACGGAAATTTCGAGAAATGCGTCATTTACCGTAAATCTGATAACGGGGTCGTATAGCCCGTCGAAAATCATGAAACATTCGTTCGAAGCATTTCACCGTATCGCTCATCGCTTAGACGCAAATCGCTCGGAAACGTTTCGGAGGTGCCGCCCGGAGCCGTGGGACTTTGAAAATTTTCGACCGATAGTCGGCCGGAGGTACCGCCCGAATCGTCGGAGGTACCGCCCGAGCCGGTTTGTCGCTCTTTGTACCGAAACGGTGATAGATACGATTAACCGTTCCGAACGAATGTTTCGTGGTTTTTAACGTGCTCTGTGAATGTGCGTACAGATTTTGCGAAATGATGAAAAAATATGCGTCGGAAACGGAAATTTCGAGAAATGCGTCATTTACCGTAAATCTGATAACGGGGTCGTATAGCCCGTCGAAAATCATGAAACATTCGTTCGAAGCATTTCACCGTATCGCTCATCGCTTAGACGCAAATCGCTCGGAAACGTTTCGGAGGTGCCGCCCGGAGCCGTGGGACTTTGAAAATTTTCGACCGATAGTCGGCCGGAGGTACCGCCCGAATCGTCGGAGGTACCGCCCGAGCCGGTTTGTCGCTCTTTGTACCGAAACGGTGATAGATACGATTAACCGTTCCGAACGAATGTTTCGTGGTTTTTAACGTGCTCTGTGAATGTGCGTACAGATTTTGCGAAATGATGAAAAAATATGCGTCGGAAACGGAAAATTAGAGAAATGCGTCATTTACCGTAAATCTGATAACGGGGTCGTATAGCCCGTCGTAAATCATGAAACATTCGTTCGAAGCATTTCACCGTATCGCTCATCGCTTAGACGCAAATCGCTCGGAAACGTTTCGGAGGTGCCGCCCGGAGCCGTGGGACTTTGAAAATTTTCGACCGATAGTCGGCCGGAGGTACCGCCCGAATCGTCGGAGGTACCGCCCGAGCCGGTTTGTCGCTCTTTGTACCGAAACGGTGATAGATACGATTAACCGTTCCGAACGAATGTTTCGTGGTTTTTAACGTGCTCTGTGAATGTGCGTACAGATTTTGCGAAATGATGAAAAAATATGCGTCGGAAACGGAAATTTCGAGAAATGCGTCATTTACCGTAAATCTGATAACGGGGTCGTATAGCCCGTCGAAAATCATGAAACATTCGTTCGAAGCATTTCACCGTATCGCTCATCGCTTAGACGCAAATCGCTCGGAAACGTTTCGGAGGTGCCGCCCGGAGCCGTGGGACTTTGAAAATTTTCGACCGATAGTCGGCCGGAGGTACCGCCCGAATCGTCGGAGGTACCGCCCGAGCCGGTTTGTCGCTCTTTGTACCGAAACGGTGATAGATACGATTAACCGTTCCGAACGAATGTTTCGTGGTTTTTAACGTGCTCTGTGAATGTGCGTACAGATTTTGCGAAATGATGAAAAAATATGCGTCGGAAACGGAGATTTCGAGAAATGCGTCATTTAACGTAAATCTGATAACGGCGTCGTATAGCCCGTCGAAAATCATGAAACATTCGTTCGAAGCATTTCACCGTATCGCTCATCGCTTAGACGCAAATGGCTCGGAAACGTTTCGGAGGTGCCGCCCGGAGCCGTGGGACTTTGAAAATTTTCGACCGATAGTCGGCCGGAGGTACCGCCCGAATCGTCGGAGGTACCGCCCGAGCCGGTTTGTTCCTTTTTGTACCGAAACGGTGATAGATACGATTAACCGTTCCGAACGAATGTTTCGTGGTTTTTAACGTGCTCTGTGAATGTGCGTACAGATTTTGCGAAATGATGAAAAAATATGCGTCGGAAACGGAAATTTCGAGAAATGCGTCATTTACCGTAAATCTGATAACGGGGTCGTATAGCCCGTCGAAAATCATGAAACATTCGTTCGAAGCATTTCACCGTATCGCTCATCGCTTAGACGCAAATCGCTCGGAAACGTTTCGGAGGTGCCGCCCGCAGCCGTGGGACTTTGAAAATTTTCGACCGATAGTCGGCCGGAGGTACCGCCCGAATCGTCGGAGGTACCGCCCGAGCCGGTTTGTCGCTCTTTGTACCGAAACGGTGATAGATACGATTAACCGTTCCGAACGAATGTTTCGTGGTTTTTAACGTGCTCTGTGAATGTGCGTACAGATTTTGCGAAATGATGAAAAAATATGCGTCGGAAACGGAAATTTCGAGAAATGCGTCATTTACCGTAAATCTGATAACGGGGTCGTATAGCCCGTCGAAAATCATGAAACATTCGTTCGAAGCATTTCACCGTATCGCTCATCGCTTAGACGCAAATCGCTCGGAAACGTTTCGGAGGTGCCGCCCGGAGCCGTGGGACTTTGAAAATTTTCGACCGATAGTCGGCCGGAGGTACCGCCCGAATCGTCGGAGGTACCGCCCGAGCCGGTTTGTCGCTCTTTGTACCGAAACGGTGATAGATACGATTAACCGTTCCGAACGAATGTTTCGTGGTTTTTAACGTGCTCTGTGAATGTGCGTACAGATTTTGCGAAATGATGAAAAAATATGCGTCGGAAACGGAAAATTCGAGAAATGCGTCATTTACCGTAAATCTGATAACGGGGTCGTATAGCCCGTCGAAAATCATGAAACATTCGTTCGAAGCATTTCACCGTATCGCTCATCGCTTAGACGCAAATCGCTCGGAAACGTTTCGGAGGTGCCGCCCGGAGCCGTGGGACTTTGAAAATTTTCGACCGATAGTCGGCCGGAGGTACCGCCCGAATCGTCGGAGGTACCGCCCGAGCCGGTTTGTCGCTCTTTGTACCGAAACGGTGATAGATACGATTAACCGTTCCGAACGAATGTTTCGTGGTTTTTAACGTGCTCTGTGAATGTGCGTACAGATTTTGCGAAATGATGAAAAAATATGCGTCGGAAACGGAAATTTCGAGAAATGCGTCATTTACCGTAAATCTGATAACGGGGTCGTATAGCCCGTCGAAAATCATGAAACATTCGTTCGAAGCATTTCACCGTATCGCTCATCGCTTAGACGCAAATCGCTCGGAAACGTTTCGGAGGTGCCGCCCGGAGCCGTGGGACTTTGAAAATTTTCGACCGATAGTCGGCCGGAGGTACCGCCCGAATCGTCGGAGGTACCGCCCGAGCCGGTTTGTCGCTCTTTGTACCGAAACGGTGATAGATACGATTAACCGTTCCGAACGAATGTTTCGTGGTTATTAACGTGCTCTGTGAATGTGCGTACAGATTTTGCGAAATGATGAAAAAATATGCGTCGGAAACGGAGATTTAGAGAAATGCGTCATTTAACGTAAATCTGATAACGGGGTCGTATAGCCCGTCGAAAATCATGAAACATTCGTTCGAAGCATTTCACCGTATCGCTCATCGCTTAGACGCAAATCGCTCGGAAACGTTTCGGAGGTGCCGCCCGGAGCCGTGGGACTTTGAAAATTTTCGACCGATAGTCGGCCGGAGGTACCGCCCGAATCGTCGGAGGTACCGCCCGAGCCGGTTTGTCGCTCTTTGTACCGAAACGGTGATAGATACGATTAACCGTTCCGAACGAATGTTTCGTGGTTTTTAACGTGCTCTGTGAATGTGCGTACAGATTTTGCGAAATGATGAAAAAATATGCGTCGGAAACGGAAATTTCGAGAAATGCGTCATTTACCGTAAATCTGATAACGGGGTCGTATAGCCCGTCGAAAATCATGAAACATTCGTTCGAAGCATTTCACCGTATCGCTCATCGCTTAGACGCAAATCGCTCGGAAACGTTTCGGAGGTGCCGCCCGGAGCCGTGGGACTTTGAAAATTTTCGACCGATAGTCGGCCGGAGGTACCGCCCGAATCGTCGGAGGTACCGCCCGAGCCGGTTTGTCGCTCTTTGTACCGAAACGGTGATAGATACGATTAACCGTTCCGAACGAATGTTTCGTGGTTTTTAACGTGCTCTGTGAATGTGCGTACAGATTTTGCGAAATGATGAAAAAATATGCGTCGGAAACGGAAATTTCGAGAAATGCGTCATTTACCGTAAATCTGATAACGGGGTCGTATAGCCCGTCGAAAATCATGAAACATTCGTTCGAAGCATTTCACCGTATCGCTCATCGCTTAGACGCAAATCGCTCGGAAACGTTTCGGAGGTGCCGCCCGGAGCCGTGGGACTTTGAAAATTTTCGACCGATAGTCGGCCGGAGGTACCGCCCGAATCGTCGGAGGTATCGCCCGAGCCGGTTTGTCGCTCTTTGTACCGAAACGGTGATAGATACGATTAACCGTTCCGAACGAATGTTTCGTGGTTTTTAACGTGCTCTGTGAATGTGCGTACAGATTTTGCGAAATGATGAAAAAATATGCGTCGGAAACGGAAATTTCGAGAAATGCGTCATTTACCGTAAATCTGATAACGGGGTCGTATAGCCCGTCGAAAATCATGAAACATTCGTTCGAAGCATTTCACCGTATCGCTCATCGCTTAGACGCAAATCGCTCGGAAACGTTTCGGAGGTGCCGCCCGGAGCCGTGGGACTTTGAAAATTTTCGACCGATAGTCGGCCGGAGGTACCGCCCGAATCGTCGGAGGTACCGCCCGAGCCGGTTTGTCGCTCTTTGTACCGAAACGGTGATAGATACGATTAACCGTTCCGAACGAATGTTTCGTGGTTTTTAACGTGCTCTGTGAATGTGCGTACAGATTTTGCGAAATGATGAAAAAATATGCGTCGGAATCGGAAATTTCGAGAAATGCGTCATTTACCGTAAATCTGATAACGGGGTCGTATAGCCCGTCGAAAATCATGAAACATTCGTTCGAAGCATTTCACCGTATCGCTCATCGCTTAGACGCAAATCGCTCGGAAACGTTTCGGAGGTGCCGCCCGCAGCCGTGGGACTTTGAAAATTTTCGACCGATAGTCGGCCGGAGGTACCGCCCGAATCGTCGGAGGTACCGCCCGAGCCGGTTTGTCGCTCTTTGTACCGAAACGGTGATAGATACGATTAACCGTTCCGAACGAATGTTTCGTGGTTTTTAACGTGCTCTGTGAATGTGCGAACAGATTTTGCGAAATGATGAAAAAATATGCGTCGGAAACGGAAATTTCGAGAAATGCGTCATTTACCGTAAATCTGATAACGGGGTCGTATAGCCCGTCGAAAATCATGAAACATTCGTTCGAAGCATTTCACCGTATCGCTCATCGCTTAGACGCAAATCGCTCGGAAACGTTTCGGAGGTGCCGCCCGGAGCCGTGGGACTTTGAAAATTTTCGACCGATAGTCGGCCGGAGGTACCGCCCGAATCGTCGGAGGTACCGCCCGAGCCGGTTTGTCGCTCTTTGTACCGAAACGGTGATAGATACGATTAACCGTTCCGAACGAATGTTTCGTGGTTTTTAACGTGCTCTGTGAATGTGCGTACAGATTTTGCGAAATGATGAAAAAATATGCGTCGGAAACGGAAATTTCGAGAAATGCGTCATTTACCGTAAATCTGATAACGGGGTCGTATAGCCCGTCGAAAATCATGAAACATTCGTTCGAAGCATTTCACCGTATCGCTCATCGCTTAGACGCAAATCGCTCGGAAACGTTTCGGAGGTGCCGCCCGGAGCCGTGGGACTTTGAAAATTTTCGACCGATAGTCGGCCGGAGGTACCGCCCGAATCGTCGGAGGTACCGCCCGAGCCGGTTTGTCGCTCTTTGTACCGAAACGGTGATAGATACGATTAACCGTTCCGAACGAATGTTTCGTGGTTTTTAACGTGCTCTGTGAATGTGCGTACAGATTTTGCGAAATGATGAAAAAATATGCGTCGGAAACGGAAATTTCGAGAAATGCGTCATTTACCGTAAATCTGATAACGGGGTCGTATAGCCCGTCGAAAATCATGAAACATTCGTTCGAAGCATTTCACCGTATCGCTCATCGCTTAGACGCAAATCGCTCGGAAACGTTTCGGAGGTGCCGCCCGGAGCCGTGGGACTTTGAAAATTTTCGACCGATAGTCGGCCGGAGGTACCGCCCGAATCGTCGGAGGTACCGCCCGAGCCGGTTTGTCGCTCTTTGTACCGAAACGGTGATAGATACGATTAACCGTTCCGAACGAATGTTTCGTGGTTATTAACGTGCTCTGTGAATGTGCGTACAGATTTTGCGAAATGATGAAAAAATATGCGTCGGAAACGGAGATTTAGAGAAATGCGTCATTTAACGTAAATCTGATAACGGGGTCGTATAGCCCGTCGAAAATCATGAAACATTCGTTCGAAGCATTTCACCGTATCGCTCATCGCTTAGACGCAAATCGCTCGGAAACGTTTCGGAGGTGCCGCCCGGAGCCGTGGGACTTTGAAAATTTTCGACCGATAGTCGGCCGGAGGTACCGCCCGAATCGTCGGAGGTACCGCCCGAGCCGGTTTGTCGCTCTTTGTACCGAAACGGTGATAGATACGATTAACCGTTCCGAACGAATGTTTCGTGGTTTTTAACGTGCTCTGTGAATGTGCGTACAGATTTTGCGAAATGATGAAAAAATATGCGTCGGAAACGGAAATTTCGAGAAATGCGTCATTTACCGTAAATCTGATAACGGGGTCGTATAGCCCGTCGAAAATCATGAAACATTCGTTCGAAGCATTTCACCGTATCGCTCATCGCTTAGACGCAAATCGCTCGGAAACGTTTCGGAGGTGCCGCCCGGAGCCGTGGGACTTTGAAAATTTTCGACCGATAGTCGGCCGGAGGTACCGCCCGAATCGTCGGAGGTACCGCCCGAGCCGGTTTGTCGCTCTTTGTACCGAAACGGTGATAGATACGATTAACCGTTCCGAACGAATGTTTCGTGGTTTTTAACGTGCTCTGTGAATGTGCGTACAGATTTTGCGAAATGATGAAAAAATATGCGTCGGAAACGGAAATTTCGAGAAATGCGTCATTTACCGTAAATCTGATAACGGGGTCGTATAGCCCGTCGAAAATCATGAAACATTCGTTCGAAGCATTTCACCGTATCGCTCATCGCTTAGACGCAAATCGCTCGGAAACGTTTCGGAGGTGCCGCCCGGAGCCGTGGGACTTTGAAAATTTTCGACCGATAGTCGGCCGGAGGTACCGCCCGAATCGTCGGAGGTATCGCCCGAGCCGGTTTGTCGCTCTTTGTACCGAAACGGTGATAGATACGATTAACCGTTCCGAACGAATGTTTCGTGGTTTTTAACGTGCTCTGTGAATGTGCGTACAGATTTTGCGAAATGATGAAAAAATATGCGTCGGAAACGGAAATTTCGAGAAATGCGTCATTTACCGTAAATCTGATAACGGGGTCGTATAGCCCGTCGAAAATCATGAAACATTCGTTCGAAGCATTTCACCGTATCGCTCATCGCTTAGACGCAAATCGCTCGGAAACGTTTCGGAGGTGCCGCCCGGAGCCGTGGGACTTTGAAAATTTTCGACCGATAGTCGGCCGGAGGTACCGCCCGAATCGTCGGAGGTACCGCCCGAGCCGGTTTGTCGCTCTTTGTACCGAAACGGTGATAGATACGATTAACCGTTCCGAACGAATGTTTCGTGGTTTTTAACGTGCTCTGTGAATGTGCGTACAGATTTTGCGAAATGATGAAAAAATATGCGTCGGAATCGGAAATTTCGAGAAATGCGTCATTTACCGTAAATCTGATAACGGGGTCGTATAGCCCGTCGAAAATCATGAAACATTCGTTCGAAGCATTTCACCGTATCGCTCATCGCTTAGACGCAAATCGCTCGGAAACGTTTCGGAGGTGCCGCCCGCAGCCGTGGGACTTTGAAAATTTTCGACCGATAGTCGGCCGGAGGTACCGCCCGAATCGTCGGAGGTACCGCCCGAGCCGGTTTGTCGCTCTTTGTACCGAAACGGTGATAGATACGATTAACCGTTCCGAACGAATGTTTCGTGGTTTTTAACGTGCTCTGTGAATGTGCGAACAGATTTTGCGAAATGATGAAAAAATATGCGTCGGAAACGGAAATTTCGAGAAATGCGTCATTTACCGTAAATCTGATAACGGGGTCGTATAGCCCGTCGAAAATCATGAAACATTCGTTCGAAGCATTTCACCGTATCGCTCATCGCTTAGACGCAAATCGCTCGGAAACGTTTCGGAGGTGCCGCCCGGAGCCGTGGGACTTTGAAAATTTTCGACCGATAGTCGGCCGGAGGTACCGCCCGAATCGTCGGAGGTACCGCCCGAGCCGGTTTGTCGCTCTTTGTACCGAAACGGTGATAGATACGATTAACCGTTCCGAACGAATGTTTCGTGGTTTTTAACGTGCTCTGTGAATGTGCGTACAGATTTTGCGAAATGATGAAAAAATATGCGTCGGAAACGGAAATTTCGAGAAATGCGTCATTTACCGTAAATCTGATAACGGGGTCGTATAGCCCGTCGAAAATCATGAAACATTCGTTCGAAGCATTTCACCGTATCGCTCATCGCTTAGACGCAAATCGCTCGGAAACGTTTCGGAGGTGCCGCCCGGAGCCGTGGGACTTTGAAAATTTTCGACCGATAGTCGGCCGGAGGTACCGCCCGAATCGTCGGAGGTACCGCCCGAGCCGGTTTGTCGCTTTTTGTACCGAAACGGTGATAGATACGATTAACCGTTCCGAACGAATGTTTCGTGGTTTTTAACGTGCTCTGTGAATGTGCGTACAGATTTTGCGAAATGATGAAAAAATATGCGTCGGAAACGGAAATTTCGAGAAATGCGTCATTTACCGTAAATCTGATAACGGGGTCGTATAGCCCGTCGAAAATCATGAAACATTCGTTCGAAGCATTTCACCGTATCGCTCATCGCTTAGACGCAAATCGCTCGGAAACGTTTCGGAGGTGCCGCCCGGAGCCGTGGGACTTTGAAAATTTTCGACCGATAGTCGGCCGGAGGTACCGCCCGAATCGTCGGAGGTACCGCCCGAGCCGGTTTGTCGCTCTTTGTACCGAAACGGTGATAGATACGATTAACCGTTCCGAACGAATGTTTCGTGGTTTTTAACGTGCTCTGTGAATGTGCGTACAGATTTTGCGAAATGATGAAAAAATATGCGTCGGAAACGGAAAATTCGAGAAATGCGTCATTTACCGTAAATCTGATAACGGGGTCGTATAGCCCGTCGTAAATCATGAAACATTCGTTCGAAGCATTTCACCGTATCGCTCATCGCTTAGACGCAAATCGCTCGGAAACGTTTCGGAGGTGCCGCCCGGAGCCGTGGGACTTTGAAAATTTTCGACCGATAGTCGGCCGGAGGTACCGCCCGAATCGTCGGAGGTACCGCCCGAGCCGGTTTGTCGCTCTTTGTACCGAAACGGTGATAGATACGATTAACCGTTCCGAACGAATGTTTCGTGGTTTTTAACGTGCTCTGTGAATGTGCGTACAGATTTTGCGAAATGATGAAAAAATATGCGTCGGAAACGGAAATTTCGAGAAATGCGTCATTTACCGTAAATCTGATAACGGGGTCGTATAGCCCGTCGAAAATCATGAAACATTCGTTCGAAGCATTTCACCGTATCGCTCATCGCTTAGACGCAAATCGCTCGGAAACGTTTCGGAGGTGCCGCCCGGAGCCGTGGGACTTTGAAAATTTTCGACCGATAGTCGGCCGGAGGTACCGCCCGAATCGTCGGAGGTACCGCCCGAGCCGGTTTGTCGCTCTTTGTACCGAAACGGTGATAGATACGATTAACCGTTCCGAACGAATGTTTCGTGGTTTTTAACGTGCTCTGTGAATGTGCGTACAGATTTTGCGAAATGATGAAAAAATATGCGTCGGAAACGGAGATTTCGAGAAATGCGTCATTTAACGTAAATCTGATAACGGCGTCGTATAGCCCGTCGAAAATCATGAAACATTCGTTCGAAGCATTTCACCGTATCGCTCATCGCTTAGACGCAAATGGCTCGGAAACGTTTCGGAGGTGCCGCCCGGAGCCGTGGGACTTTGAAAATTTTCGACCGATAGTCGGCCGGAGGTACCGCCCGAATCGTCGGAGGTACCGCCCGAGCCGGTTTGTTCCTTTTTGTACCGAAACGGTGATAGATACGATTAACCGTTCCGAACGAATGTTTCGTGGTTTTTAACGTGCTCTGTGAATGTGCGTACAGATTTTGCGAAATGATGAAAAAATATGCGTCGGAAACGGAAATTTCGAGAAATGCGTCATTTACCGTAAATCTGATAACGGGGTCGTATAGCCCGTCGAAAATCATGAAACATTCGTTGGAAGCATTTCACCGTATCGCTCATCGCTTAGACGCAAATCGCTCGGAAACGTTTCGGAGGTGCCGCCCGCAGCCGTGGGACTTTGAAAATTTTCGACCGATAGTCGGCCGGAGGTACCGCCCGAATCGTCGGAGGTACCGCCCGAGCCGGTTTGTCGCTCTTTGTACCGAAACGGTGATAGATACGATTAACCGTTCCGAACGAATGTTTCGTGGTTTTTAACGTGCTCTGTGAATGTGCGTACAGATTTTGCGAAATGATGAAAAAATATGCGTCGGAAACGGAAATTTCGAGAAATGCGTCATTTACCGTAAATCTGATAACGGGGTCGTATAGCCCGTCGAAAATCATGAAACATTCGTTCGAAGCATTTCACCGTATCGCTCATCGCTTAGACGCAAATCGCTCGGAAACGTTTCGGAGGTGCCGCCCGGAGCCGTGGGACTTTGAAAATTTTCGACCGATAGTCGGCCGGAGGTACCGCCCGAATCGTCGGAGGTACCGCCCGAGCCGGTTTGTCGCTTTTTGTACCGAAACGGTGATAGATACGATTAACCGTTCCGAACGAATGTTTCGTGGTTTTTAACGTGCTCTGTGAATGTGCGTACAGATTTTGCGAAATGATGAAAAAATATGCGTCGGAAACGGAAATTTCGAGAAATGCGTCATTTACCGTAAATCTGATAACGGGGTCGTATAGCCCGTCGAAAATCATGAAACATTCGTTCGAAGCATTTCACCGTATCGCTCATCGCTTAGACGCAAATCGCTCGGAAACGTTTCGGAGGTGCCGCCCGGAGCCGTGGGACTTTGAAAATTTTCGACCGATAGTCGGCCGGAGGTACCGCCCGAATCGTCGGAGGTACCGCCCGAGCCGGTTTGTCGCTCTTTGTACCGAAACGGTGATAGATACGATTAACCGTTCCGAACGAATGTTTCGTGGTTTTTAACGTGCTCTGTGAATGTGCGTACAGATTTTGCGAAATGATGAAAAAATATGCGTCGGAAACGGAAAATTCGAGAAATGCGTCATTTACCGTAAATCTGATAACGGGGTCGTATAGCCCGTCGAAAATCATGAAACATTCGTTCGAAGCATTTCACCGTATCGCTCATCGCTTAGACGCAAATCGCTCGGAAACGTTTCGGAGGTGCCGCCCGGAGCCGTGGGACTTTGAAAATTTTCGACCGATAGTCGGCCGGAGGTACCGCCCGAATCGTCGGAGGTACCGCCCGAGCCGGTTTGTCGCTCTTTGTACCGAAACGGTGATAGATACGATTAACCGTTCCGAACGAATGTTTCGTGGTTTTTAACGTGCTCTGTGAATGTGCGTACAGATTTTGCGAAATGATGAAAAAATATGCGTCGGAAACGGAAATTTCGAGAAATGCGTCATTTACCGTAAATCTGATAACGGGGTCGTATAGCCCGTCGAAAATCATGAAACATTCGTTCGAAGCATTTCACCGTATCGCTCATCGCTTAGACGCAAATCGCTCGGAAACGTTTCGGAGGTGCCGCCCGGAGCCGTGGGACTTTGAAAATTTTCGACCGATAGTCGGCCGGAGGTACCGCCCGAATCGTCGGAGGTACCGCCCGAGCCGGTTTGTCGCTCTTTGTACCGAAACGGTGATAGATACGATTAACCGTTCCGAACGAATGTTTCGTGGTTTTTAACGTGCTCTGTGAATGTGCGTACAGATTTTGCGAAATGATGAAAAAATATGCGTCGGAAACGGAGATTTAGAGAAATGCGTCATTTAACGTAAATCTGATAACGGGGTCGTATAGCCCGTCGAAAATCATGAAACATTCGTTCGAAGCATTTCACCGTATCGCTCATCGCTTAGACGCAAATCGCTCGGAAACGTTTCGGAGGTGCCGCCCGGAGCCGTGGGACTTTGAAAATTTTCGACCGATAGTCGGCCGGAGGTACCGCCCGAATCGTCGGAGGTACCGCCCGAGCCGGTTTGTCGCTCTTTGTACCGAAACGGTGATAGATACGATTAACCGTTCCGAACGAATGTTTCGTGGTTTTTAACGTGCTCTGTGAATGTGCGTACAGATTTTGCGAAATGATGAAAAAATATGCGTCGGAAACGGAAATTTCGAGAAATGCGTCATTTACCGTAAATCTGATAACGGGGTCGTATAGCCCGTCGAAAATCATGAAACATTCGTTCGAAGCATTTCACCGTATCGCTCATCGCTTAGACGCAAATCGCTCGGAAACGTTTCGGAGGTGCCGCCCGGAGCCGTGGGACTTTGAAAATTTTCGACCGATAGTCGGCCGGAGGTACCGCCCGAATCGTCGGAGGTACCGCCCGAGCCGGTTTGTCGCTCTTTGTACCGAAACGGTGATAGATACGATTAACCGTTCCGAACGAATGTTTCGTGGTTTTTAACGTGCTCTGTGAATGTGCGTACAGATTTTGCGAAATGATGAAAAAATATGCGTCGGAAACGGAAATTTCGAGAAATGCGTCATTTACCGTAAATCTGATAACGGGGTCGTATAGCCCGTCGAAAATCATGAAACATTCGTTCGAAGCATTTCACCGTATCGCTCATCGCTTAGACGCAAATCGCTCGGAAACGTTTCGGAGGTGCCGCCCGGAGCCGTGGGACTTTGAAAATTTTCGACCGATAGTCGGCCGGAGGTACCGCCCGAATCGTCGGAGGTATCGCCCGAGCCGGTTTGTCGCTCTTTGTACCGAAACGGTGATAGATACGATTAACCGTTCCGAACGAATGTTTCGTGGTTTTTAACGTGCTCTGTGAATGTGCGTACAGATTTTGCGAAATGATGAAAAAATATGCGTCGGAAACGGAAATTTCGAGAAATGCGTCATTTACCGTAAATCTGATAACGGGGTCGTATAGCCCGTCGAAAATCATGAAACATTCGTTCGAAGCATTTCACCGTATCGCTCATCGCTTAGACGCAAATCGCTCGGAAACGTTTCGGAGGTGCCGCCCGGAGCCGTGGGACTTTGAAAATTTTCGACCGATAGTCGGCCGGAGGTACCGCCCGAATCGTCGGAGGTACCGCCCGAGCCGGTTTGTCGCTCTTTGTACCGAAACGGTGATAGATACGATTAACCGTTCCGAACGAATGTTTCGTGGTTTTTAACGTGCTCTGTGAATGTGCGTACAGATTTTGCGAAATGATGAAAAAATATGCGTCGGAATCGGAAATTTCGAGAAATGCGTCATTTACCGTAAATCTGATAACGGGGTCGTATAGCCCGTCGAAAATCATGAAACATTCGTTCGAAGCATTTCACCGTATCGCTCATCGCTTAGACGCAAATCGCTCGGAAACGTTTCGGAGGTGCCGCCCGCAGCCGTGGGACTTTGAAAATTTTCGACCGATAGTCGGCCGGAGGTACCGCCCGAATCGTCGGAGGTACCGCCCGAGCCGGTTTGTCGCTCTTTGTACCGAAACGGTGATAGATACGATTAACCGTTCCGACCGAATGTTTCGTGGTTTTTAACGTGCTCTGTGAATGTGCGAACAGATTTTGCGAAATGATGAAAAAATATGCGTCGGAAACGGAAATTTCGAGAAATGCGTCATTTACCGTAAATCTGATAACGGGGTCGTATAGCCCGTCGAAAATCATGAAACATTCGTTCGAAGCATTTCACCGTATCGCTCATCGCTTAGACGCAAATCGCTCGGAAACGTTTCGGAGGTGCCGCCCGGAGCCGTGGGACTTTGAAAATTTTCGACCGATAGTCGGCCGGAGGTACCGCCCGAATCGTCGGAGGTACCGCCCGAGCCGGTTTGTCGCTCTTTGTACCGAAACGGTGATAGATACGATTAACCGTTCCGAACGAATGTTTCGTGGTTTTTAACGTGCTCTGTGAATGTGCGTACAGATTTTGCGAAATGATGAAAAAATATGCGTCGGAAACGGAAATTTCGAGAAATGCGTCATTTACCGTAAATCTGATAACGGGGTCGTATAGCCCGTCGAAAATCATGAAACATTCGTTCGAAGCATTTCACCGTATCGCTCATCGCTTAGACGCAAATCGCTCGGAAACGTTTCGGAGGTGCCGCCCGGAGCCGTGGGACTTTGAAAATTTTCGACCGATAGTCGGCCGGAGGTACCGCCCGAATCGTCGGAGGTACCGCCCGAGCCGGTTTGTCGCTCTTTGTACCGAAACGGTGATAGATACGATTAACCGTTCCGAACGAATGTTTCGTGGTTTTTAACGTGCTCTGTGAATGTGCGTACAGATTTTGCGAAATGATGAAAAAATATGCGTCGGAAACGGAAATTTCGAGAAATGCGTCATTTACCGTAAATCTGATAACGGGGTCGTATAGCCCGTCGAAAATCATGAAACATTCGTTCGAAGCATTTCACCGTATCGCTCATCGCTTAGACGCAAATCGCTCGGAAACGTTTCGGAGGTGCCGCCCGGAGCCGTGGGACTTTGAAAATTTTCGACCGATAGTCGGCCGGAGGTACCGCCCGAATCGTCGGAGGTACCGCCCGAGCCGGTTTGTCGCTCTTTGTACCGAAACGGTGATAGATACGATTAACCGTTCCGAACGAATGTTTCGTGGTTTTTAACGTGCTCTGTGAATGTGCGTACAGATTTTGCGAAATGATGAAAAAATATGCGTCGGAAACGGAAATTTCGAGAAATGCGTCATTTACCGTAAATCTGATAACGGGGTCGTATAGCCCGTCGAAAATCATGAAACATTCGTTCGAAGCATTTCACCGTATCGCTCATCGCTTAGACGCAAATCGCTCGGAAACGTTTCGGAGGTGCCGCCCGGAGCCGTGGGACTTTGAAAATTTTCGACCGATAGTCGGCCGGAGGTACCGCCCGAATCGTCGGAGGTACCGCCCGAGCCGGTTTGTCGCTCTTTGTACCGAAACGGTGATAGATACGATTAACCGTTCCGAACGAATGTTTCGTGGTTTTTAACGTGCTCTGTGAATGTGCGTACAGATTTTGCGAAATGATGAAAATATATGCGTCGGAAACGGAAATTTAGAGAAATGCGTCATTTACCGTAAATCTGATAACGGGGTCGTATAGCCCGTCGAAAATCATGAAACATTCGTTCGAAGCATTTCACCGTATCGCTCATCGCTTAGACGCAAATCGCTCGGAAACGTTTCGGAGGTGCCGCCCGGAGCCGTGGGACTTTGAAAATTTTCGACCGATAGTCGGCCGGAGGTACCGCCCGAATCGTCGGAGGTACCGCCCGAGCCGGTTTGTCGCTCTTTGTACCGAAACGGTGATAGATACGATTAACCGTTCCGAACGAATGTTTCGTGGTTTTTAACGTGCTCTGTGAATGTGCGTACAGATTTTGCGAAATGATGAAAAAATATGCGTCGGAATCGGAAATTTCGAGAAATGCGTCATTTACCGTAAATCTGATAACGGGGTCGTATAGCCCGTCGAAAATCATGAAACATTCGTTCGAAGCATTTCACCGTATCGCTCATCGCTTAGACGCAAATCGCTCGGAAACGTTTCGGAGGTGCCGCCCGGAGCCGTGGGACTTTGAAAATTTTCGACCGATAGTCGGCCGGAGGTACCGCCCGAATCGTCGGAGGTACCGCCCGAGCCGGTTTGTCGCTCTTTGTACCGAAACGGTGATAGATACGATTAACCGTTCCGAACGAATGTTTCGTGGTTTTTAACGTGCTCTGTGAATGTGCGTACAGATTTTGCGAAATGATGAAAAAATATGCGTCGGAAACGGAAATTTCGAGAAATGCGTCATTTACCGTAAATCTGATAACGGGGTCGTATAGCCCGTCGAAAATCATGAAACATTCGTTCGAAGCATTTCACCGTATCGCTCATCGCTTAGACGCAAATCGCTCGGAAACGTTTCGGAGGTGCCGCCCGGAGCCGTGGGACTTTGAAAATTTTCGACCGATAGTCGGCCGGAGGTACCGCCCGAATCGTCGGAGGTACCGCCCGAGCCGGTTTGTCGCTCTTTGTACCGAAACGGTGATAGATACGATTAACCGTTCCGAACGAATGTTTCGTGGTTTTTAACGTGCTCTGTGAATGTGCGTACAGATTTTGCGAAATGATGAAAAAATATGCGTCGGAAACGGAAATTTCGAGAAATGCGTCATTTACCGTAAATCTGATAACGGGGTCGTATAGCCCGTCGAAAATCATGAAACATTCGTTCGAAGCATTTCACCGTATCGCTCATCGCTTAGACGCAAATCGCTCGGAAACGTTTCGGAGGTGCCGCCCGGAGCCGTGGGACTTTGAAAATTTTCGACCGATAGTCGGCCGGAGGTACCGCCCGAATCGTCGGAGGTACCGCCCGAGCCGGTTTGTCGCTCTTTGTACCGAAACGGTGATAGATACGATTAACCGTTCCGAACGAATGTTTCGTGGTTTTTAACGTGCTCTGTGAATGTGCGTACAGATTTTGCGAAATGATGAAAAAATATGCGTCGGAAACGGAAATTTCGAGAAATGCGTCATTTACCGTAAATCTGATAACGGGGTCGTATAGCCCGTCGAAAATCATGAAACATTCGTTCGAAGCATTTCACCGTATCGCTCATCGCTTAGACGCAAATCGCTCGGAAACGTTTCGGAGGTGCCGCCCGGAGCCGTGGGACTTTGAAAATTTTCGACCGATAGTCGGCCGGAGGTACCGCCCGAATCGTCGGAGGTACCGCCCGAGCCGGTTTGTCGCTCTTTGTACCGAAACGGTGATAGATACGATTAACCGTTCCCAACGAATGTTTCGTGGTTTTTAACGTGCTCTGTGAATGTGCGTACAGATTTTGCGAAATGATGAAAAAATATGCGTCGGAAACGGAAATTTCGAGAAATGCGTCATTTACCGTAAATCTGATAACGGGGTCGTATAGCCCGTCGAAAATCATGAAACATTCGTTGGAAGCATTTCACCGTATCGCTCATCGCTTAGACGCAAATCGCTCGGAAACGTTTCGGAGGTGCCGCCCGGAGCCGTGGGACTTTGAAAATTTTCGACCGATAGTCGGCCGGAGGTACCGCCCGAATCGTCGGAGGTACCGCCCGAGCCGGTTTGTCGCTCTTTGTACCGAAACGGTGATAGATACGATTAACCGTTCCGAACGAATGTTTCGTGGTTTTTAACGTGCTCTGTGAATGTGCGTACAGATTTTGCGAAATGATGAAAAAATATGCGTCGGAAACGGAAATTTCGAGAAATGCGTCATTTACCGTAAATCTGATAACGGGGTCGTATAGCCCGTCGAAAATCATGAAACATTCGTTCGAAGCATTTCACCGTACCGCTCATCGCTTAGACGCAAATCGCTCGGAAACGTTTCGGAGATGCCGCCCGGAGCCGTGGGACTTTGAAAATTTTCGACCGATAGTCGGCCGGAGGTACCGCCCGAATCGTCGGAGGTACCGCCCGAGCCGGTTTGTTCCTTTTTGTACCGAAACGGTGATAGATACTATTAACCGTTCCGAACGAATGTTTCGTGGTTTTTAACGTGCTCTGTGAATGTGCGTACAGATTTTGCGAAATGATGAAAAAATATGCGTCGGAAACGGAAATTTCGAGAAATGCGTCATTTACCGTAAATCTGATAACGGGGTCGTATAGCCCGTCGAAAATCATGAAACATTCGTTCGAAGCATTTCACCGTATCGCTCATCGCTTAGACGCAAATCGCTCGGAAACGTTTCGGAGGTGCCGCCCGGAGCCGTGGGACTTTGAAAATTTTCGACCGATAGTCGGCCGGAGGTACCGCCCGAATCGTCGGAGGTACCGCCCGAGCCGGTTTGTCGCTCTTTGTACCGAAACGGTGATAGATACGATTAACCGTTCCGAACGAATGTTTCGTGGTTTTTAACGTGCTCTGTGAATGTGCGTACAGATTTTGCGAAATGATGAAAAAATATGCGTCGGAAACGGAAATTTCGAGAAATGCGTCATTTACCGTAAATCTGATAACGGGGTCGTATAGCCCGTCGAAAATCATGAAACATTCGTTCGAAGCATTTCACCGTATCGCTCATCGCTTAGACGCAAATCGCTCGGAAACGTTTCGGAGGTGCCGCCCGGAGCCGTGGGACTTTGAAAATTTTCGACCGATAGTCGGCCGGAGGTACCGCCCGAATCGTCGGAGGTACCGCCCGAGCCGGTTTGTCGCTCTTTGTACCGAAACGGTGATAGATACGATTAACCGTTCCGAACGAATGTTTCGTGGTTTTTAACGTGCTCTGTGAATGTGCGTACAGATTTTGCGAAATGATGAAAAAATATGCGTCGGAAACGGAAATTTCGAGAAATGCGTCATTTACCGTAAATCTGATAACGGGGTCGTATAGCCCGTCGAAAATCATGAAACATTCGTTCGAAGCATTTCACCGTATCGCTCATCGCTTAGACGCAAATCGCTCGGAAACGTTTCGGAGGTGCCGCCCGGAGCCGTGGGACTTTGAAAATTTTCGACCGATAGTCGGCCGGAGGTACCGCCCGAATCGTCGGAGGTACCGCCCGAGCCGGTTTGTCGCTCTTTGTACCGAAACGGTGATAGATACGATTAACCGTTCCGAACGAATGTTTCGTGGTTTTTAACGTGCTCTGTGAATGTGCGTACAGATTTTGCGAAATGATGAAAAAATATGCGTCGGAAACGGAAATTTCGAGAAATGCGTCATTTACCGTAAATCTGATAACGGGGTCGTATAGCCCGTCGAAAATCATGAAACATTCGTTCGAAGCATTTCACCGTATCGCTCATCGCTTAGACGCAAATCGCTCGGAAACGTTTCGGAGGTGCCGCCCGGAGCCGTGGGACTTTGAAAATTTTCGACCGATAGTCGGCCGGAGGTACCGCCCGAATCGTCGGAGGTACCGCCCGAGCCGGTTTGTCGCTCTTTGTACCGAAACGGTGATAGATACGATTAACCGTTCCGAACGAATGTTTCGTGGTTTTTAACGTGCTCTGTGAATGTGCGTACAGATTTTGCGAAATGATGAAAAAATATGCGTCGGAAACGGAAATTTCGAGAAATGCGTCATTTACCGTAAATCTGATAACGGGGTCGTATAGCCCGTCGAAAATCATGAAACATTCGTTCGAAGCATTTCACCGTATCGCTCATCGCTTAGACGCAAATCGCTCGGAAACGTTTCGGAGGTGCCGCCCGGAGCCGTGGGACTTTGAAAATTTTCGACCGATAGTCGGCCGGAGGTACCGCCCGAATCGTCGGAGATACCGCCCGAGCCGGTTTGTCGCCATTTGTACCGAAACGGTGATAGATACGATTAACCGTTCCGAACGAATGTTTCGTGGTTTTTAACGTGCTCTGTGAATGTGCGTACAGATTTTGCGAAATGATGAAAAAATATGCGTCGGAAACGGAAATTTCGAGAAATGCGTCATTTACCGTAAATCTGATAACGGGGTCGTATAGCCCGTCGAAAATCATGAAACATTCGTTCGAAGCATTTCACCGTATCGCTCATCGCTTAGACGCAAATCGCTCGGAAACGTTTCGGAGGTGCCGCCCGGAGCCGTGGGACTTTGAAAATTTTCGACCGATAGTCGGCCGGAGGTACCGCCCGAATCGTCGGAGGTACCGCCCGAGCCGGTTTGTCGCTCTTTGTACCGAAACGGTGATAGATACGATTAACCGTTCCGAACGAATGTTTCGTGGTTTTTAACGTGCTCTGTGAATGTGCGTACAGATTTTGCGAAATGATGAAAAAATATGCGTCGGAAACGGAAATTTCGAGAAATGCGTCATTTACCGTAAATCTGATAACGGGGTCGTATAGCCCGTCGAAAATCATGAAACATTCGTTCGAAGCATTTCACCGTATCGCTCATCGCTTAGACGCAAATCGCTCGGAAACGTTTCGGAGATGCCGCCCGGAGCCGTGGGACTTTGAAAATTTTCGACCGATAGTCGGCCGGAGGTACCGCCCGAATCGTCGGAGGTACCGCCCGAGCCGGTTTGTTCCTTTTTGTACCGAAACGGTGATAGATACGATTAACCGTTCCGAACGAATGTTTCGTGGTTTTTAACGTGCTCTGTGAATGTGCGTACAGATTTTGCGAAATGATGAAAAAATATGCGTCGGAAACGGAAATTTCGAGAAATGCGTCATTTACCGTAAATCTGATAACGGGGTCGTATAGCCCGTCGAAAATCATGAAACATTCGTTCGAAGCATTTCACCGTATCGCTCATCGCTTAGACGCAAATCGCTCGGAAACGTTTCGGAGGTGCCGCCCGGAGCCGTGGGACTTTGAAAATTTTCGACCGATAGTCGGCCGGAGGTACCGCCCGAATCGTCGGAGGTACCGCCCGAGCCGGTTTGTCGCTCTTTGTACCGAAACGGTGATAGATACGATTAACCGTTCCGAACGAATGTTTCGTGGTTTTTAACGTGCTCTGTGAATGTGCGTACAGATTTTGCGAAATGATGAAAAAATATGCGTCGGAAACGGAAATTTCGAGAAATGCGTCATTTACCGTAAATCTGATAACGGGGTCGTATAGCCCGTCGAAAATCATGAAACATTCGTTCGAAGCATTTCACCGTATCGCTCATCGCTTAGACGCAAATCGCTCGGAAACGTTTCGGAGGTGCCGCCCGGAGCCGTGGGACTTTGAAAATTTTCGACCGATAGTCGGCCGGAGGTACCGCCCGAATCGTCGGAGGTACCGCCCGAGCCGGTTTGTCGCTCTTTGTACCGAAACGGTGATAGATACGATTAACCGTTCCGAACGAATGTTTCGTGGTTTTTAACGTGCTCTGTGAATGTGCGTACAGATTTTGCGAAATGATGAAAAAATATGCGTCGGAAACGGAAATTTCGAGAAATGCGTCATTTACCGTAAATCTGATAACGGGGTCGTATAGCCCGTCGAAAATCATGAAACATTCGTTCGAAGCATTTCACCGTATCGCTCATCGCTTAGACGCAAATCGCTCGGAAACGTTTCGGAGGTGCCGCCCGGAGCCGTGGGACTTTGAAAATTTTCGACCGATAGTCGGCCGGAGGTACCGCCCGAATCGTCGGAGGTACCGCCCGAGCCGGTTTGTCGCTCTTTGTACCGAAACGGTGATAGATACGATTAACCGTTCCGAACGAATGTTTCGTGGTTTTTAACGTGCTCTGTGAATGTGCGTACAGATTTTGCGAAATGATGAAAAAATATGCGTCGGAAACGGAAATTTCGAGAAATGCGTCATTTACCGTAAATCTGATAACGGGGTCGTATAGCCCGTCGAAAATCATGAAACATTCGTTCGAAGCATTTCACCGTATCGCTCATCGCTTAGACGCAAATCGCTCGGAAACGTTTCGGAGGTGCCGCCCGGAGCCGTGGGACTTTGAAAATTTTCGACCGATAGTCGGCCGGAGGTACCGCCCGAATCGTCGGAGGTACCGCCCGAGCCGGTTTGTCGCTCTTTGTACCGAAACGGTGATAGATACGATTAACCGTTCCGAACGAATGTTTCGTGGTTTTTAACGTGCTCTGTGAATGTGCGAACAGATTTTGCGAAATGATGAAAAAATATGCGTCGGAAACGGAAATTTCGAGAAATGCGTCATTTACCGTAAATCTGATAACGGGGTCGTATAGCCCGTCGAAAATCATGAAACATTCGTTCGAAGCATTTCACCGTATCGCTCATCGCTTAGACGCAAATCGCTCGGAAACGTTTCGGAGGTGCCGCCCGGAGCCGTGGGACTTTGAAAATTTTCGACCGATAGTCGGCCGGAGGTACCGCCCGAATCGTCGGAGGTACCGCCCGAGCCGGTTTGTCGCTCTTTGTACCGAAACGGTGATAGATACGATTAACCGTTCCGAACGAATGTTTCGTGGTTTTTAACGTGCTCTGTGAATGTGCGTACAGATTTTGCGAAATGATGAAAAAATATGCGTCGGAAACGGAAATTTCGAGAAATGCGTCATTTACCGTAAATCTGATAACGGGGTCGTATAGCCCGTCGAAAATCATGAAACATTCGTTCGAAGCATTTCACCGTATCGCTCATCGCTTAGACGCAAATCGCTCGGAAACGTTTCGGAGGTGCCGCCCGGAGCCGTGGGACTTTGAAAATTTTCGACCGATAGTCGGCCGGAGGTACCGCCCGAATCGTCGGAGGTACCGCCCGAGCCGGTTTGTCGCTCTTTGTACCGAAACGGTGATAGATACGATTAACCGTTCCGAACGAATGTTTCGTGGTTTTTAACGTGCTCTGTGAATGTGCGTACAGATTTTGCGAAATGATGAAAAAATATGCGTCGGAAACGGAAATTTCGAGAAATGCGTCATTTACCGTAAATCTGATAACGGGGTCGTATAGCCCGTCGAAAATCATGAAACATTAGTTCGAAGCATTTCACCGTATCGCTCATCGCTTAGACGCAAATCGCTCGGAAACGTTTCGGAGGTGCCGCCCGGAGCCGTGGGACTTTGAAAATTTTCGACCGATAGTCGGCCGGAGGTACCGCCCGAATCGTCGGAGGTACCGCCCGAGCCGGTTTGTCGCTCTTTGTACCGAAACGGTGATAGATACGATTAACCGTTCCGAACGAATGTTTCGTGGTTTTTAACGTGCTCTGTGAATGTGCGTACAGATTTTGCGAAATGATGAAAAAATATGCGTCGGAAACGGAAATTTCGAGAAATGCGTCATTTACCGTAAATCTGATAACGGGGTCGTATAGCCCGTCGAAAATCATGAAACATTCGTTCGAAGCATTTCACCGTATCGCTCATCGCTTAGACGCAAATCGCTCGGAAACGTTTCGGAGGTGCCGCCCGGAGCCGTGGGACTTTGAAAATTTTCGACCGATAGTCGGCCGGAGGTACCGCCCGAATCGTCGGAGGTACCGCCCGAGCCGGTTTGTCGCTCTTTGTACCGAAACGGTGATAGATACGATTAACCGTTCCGAACGAATGTTTCGTGGTTTTTAACGTGCTCTGTGAATGTGCGTACAGATTTTGCGAAATGATGAAAAAATATGCGTCGGAAACGGAAATTTCGAGAAATGCGTCATTTACCGTAAATCTGATAACGGGGTCGTATAGCCCGTCGAAAATCATGAAACATTCGTTCGAAGCATTTCACCGTATCGCTCATCGCTTAGACGCAAATCGCTCGGAAACGTTTCGGAGGTGCCGCCCGGAGCCGTGGGACTTTGAAAATTTTCGACCGATAGTCGGCCGGAGGTACCGCCCGAATCGTCGGAGGTACCGCCCGAGCCGGTTTGTCGCTCTTTGTACCGAAACGGTGATAGATACGATTAACCGTTCCCAACGAATGTTTCGTGGTTTTTAACGTGCTCTGTGAATGTGCGTACAGATTTTGCGAAATGATGAAAAAATATGCGTCGGAAACGGAAATTTCGAGAAATGCGTCATTTACCGTAAATCTGATAACGGGGTCGTATAGCCCGTCGAAAATCATGAAACATTCGTTGGAAGCATTTCACCGTATCGCTCATCGCTTAGACGCAAATCGCTCGGAAACGTTTCGGAGGTGCCGCCCGGAGCCGTGGGACTTTGAAAATTTTCGACCGATAGTCGGCCGGAGGTACCGCCCGAATCGTCGGAGGTACCGCCCGAGCCGGTTTGTCGCTCTTTGTACCGAAACGGTGATAGATACGATTAACCGTTCCGAACGAATGTTTCGTGGTTTTTAACGTGCTCTGTGAATGTGCGTACAGATTTTGCGAAATGATGAAAAAATATGCGTCGGAAACGGAAATTTCGAGAAATGCGTCATTTACCGTAAATCTGATAACGGGGTCGTATAGCCCGTCGAAAATCATGAAACATTCGTTCGAAGCATTTCACCGTATCGCTCATCGCTTAGACGCAAATCGCTCGGAAACGTTTCGGAGATGCCGCCCGGAGCCGTGGGACTTTGAAAATTTTCGACCGATAGTCGGCCGGAGGTACCGCCCGAATCGTCGGAGGTACCGCCCGAGCCGGTTTGTTCCTTTTTGTACCGAAACGGTGATAGATACGATTAACCGTTCCGAACGAATGTTTCGTGGTTTTTAACGTGCTCTGTGAATGTGCGTACAGATTTTGCGAAATGATGAAAAAATATGCGTCGGAAACGGAAATTTCGAGAAATGCGTCATTTACCGTAAATCTGATAACGGGGTCGTATAGCCCGTCGAAAATCATGAAACATTCGTTCGAAGCATTTCACCGTATCGCTCATCGCTTAGACGCAAATCGCTCGGAAACGTTTCGGAGGTGCCGCCCGGAGCCGTGGGACTTTGAAAATTTTCGACCGATAGTCGGCCGGAGGTACCGCCCGAATCGTCGGAGGTACCGCCCGAGCCGGTTTGTCGCTCTTTGTACCGAAACGGTGATAGATACGATTAACCGTTCCGAACGAATGTTTCGTGGTTTTTAACGTGCTCTGTGAATGTGCGTACAGATTTTGCGAAATGATGAAAAAATATGCGTCGGAAACGGAAATTTCGAGAAATGCGTCATTTACCGTAAATCTGATAACGGGGTCGTATAGCCCGTCGAAAATCATGAAACATTCGTTCGAAGCATTTCACCGTATCGCTCATCGCTTAGACGCAAATCGCTCGGAAACGTTTCGGAGGTGCCGCCCGGAGCCGTGGGACTTTGAAAATTTTCGACCGATAGTCGGCCGGAGGTACCGCCCGAATCGTCGGAGGTACCGCCCGAGCCGGTTTGTCGCTCTTTGTACCGAAACGGTGATAGATACGATTAACCGTTCCGAACGAATGTTTCGTGGTTTTTAACGTGCTCTGTGAATGTGCGTACAGATTTTGCGAAATGATGAAAAAATATGCGTCGGAAACGGAAATTTCGAGAAATGCGTCATTTACCGTAAATCTGATAACGGGGTCGTATAGCCCGTCGAAAATCATGAAACATTCGTTCGAAGCATTTCACCGTATCGCTCATCGCTTAGACGCAAATCGCTCGGAAACGTTTCGGAGGTGCCGCCCGGAGCCGTGGGACTTTGAAAATTTTCGACCGATAGTCGGCCGGAGGTACCGCCCGAATCGTCGGAGGTACCGCCCGAGCCGGTTTGTCGCTCTTTGTACCGAAACGGTGATAGATACGATTAACCGTTCCGAACGAATGTTTCGTGGTTTTTAACGTGCTCTGTGAATGTGCGTACAGATTTTGCGAAATGATGAAAAAATATGCGTCGGAAACGGAAATTTCGAGAAATGCGTCATTTACCGTAAATCTGATAACGGGGTCGTATAGCCCGTCGAAAATCATGAAACATTCGTTCGAAGCATTTCACCGTATCGCTCATCGCTTAGACGCAAATCGCTCGGAAACGTTTCGGAGGTGCCGCCCGGAGCCGTGGGACTTTGAAAATTTTCGACCGATAGTCGGCCGGAGGTACCGCCCGAATCGTCGGAGGTACCGCCCGAGCCGGTTTGTCGCTCTTTGTACCGAAACGGTGATAGATACGATTAACCGTTCCGAACGAATGTTTCGTGGTTTTTAACGTGCTCTGTGAATGTGCGTACAGATTTTGCGAAATGATGAAAAAATATGCGTCGGAAACGGAAATTTCGAGAAATGCGTCATTTACCGTAAATCTGATAACGGGGTCGTATAGCCCGTCGAAAATCATGAAACATTCGTTCGAAGCATTTCACCGTATCGCTCATCGCTTAGACGCAAATCGCTCGGAAACGTTTCGGAGGTGCCGCCCGGAGCCGTGGGACTTTGAAAATTTTCGACCGATAGTCGGCCGGAGGTACCGCCCGAATCGTCGGAGGTACCGCCCGAGCCGGTTTGTCGCTCTTTGTACCGAAACGGTGATAGATACGATTAACCGTTCCGAACGAATGTTTCGTGGTTTTTAACGTGCTCTGTGAATGTGCGTACAGATTTTGCGAAATGATGAAAAAATATGCGTCGGAAACGGAAATTTCGAGAAATGCGTCATTTACCGTAAATCTGATAACGGGGTCGTATAGCCCGTCGAAAATCATGAAACATTCGTTCGAAGCATTTCACCGTATCGCTCATCGCTTAGACGCAAATCGCTCGGAAACGTTTCGGAGGTGCCGCCCGGAGCCGTGGGACTTTGAAAATTTTCGACCGATAGTCGGCCGGAGGTACCGCCCGAATCGTCGGAGGTACCGCCCGAGCCGGTTTGTCGCTCTTTGTACCGAAACGGTGATAGATACGATTAACCGTTCCGAACGAATGTTTCGTGGTTTTTAACGTGCTCTGTGAATGTGCGTACAGATTTTGCGAAATGATGAAAAAATATGCGTCGGAATCGGAAATTTCGAGAAATGCGTCATTTACCGTAAATCTGATAACGGGGTCGTATAGCCCGTCGAAAATCATGAAACATTCGTTCGAAGCATTTCACCGTATCGCTCATCGCTTAGACGCAAATCGCTCGGAAACGTTTCGGAGGTGCCGCCCGGAGCCGTGGGACTTTGAAAATTTTCGACCGATAGTCGGCCGGAGGTACCGCCCGAATCGTCGGAGGTACCGCCCGAGCCGGTTTGTCGCTCTTTGTACCGAAACGGTGATAGATACGATTAACCGTTCCGAACGAATGTTTCGTGGTTTTTAACGTGCTCTGTGAATGTGCGTACAGATTTTGCGAAATGATGAAAAAATATGCGTCGGAAACGGAAATTTCGAGAAATGCGTCATTTACCGTAAATCTGATAACGGGGTCGTATAGCCCGTCGAAAATCATGAAACATTCGTTGGAAGCATTTCACCGTATCGCTCATCGCTTAGACGCAAATCGCTCGGAAACGTTTCGGAGGTGCCGCCCGGAGCCGTGGGACTTTGAAAATTTTCGACCGATAGTCGGCCGGAGGTACCGCCCGAATCGTCGGAGGTACCGCCCGAGCCGGTTTGTCGCTCTTTGTACCGAAACGGTGATAGATACGATTAACCGTTCCGAACGAATGTTTCGTGGTTTTTAACGTGCTCTGTGAATGTGCGTACAGATTTTGCGAAATGATGAAAAAATATGCGTCGGAAACGGAAATTTCGAGAAATGCGTCATTTACCGTAAATCTGATAACGGGGTCGTATAGCCCGTCGAAAATCATGAAACATTCGTTCGAAGCATTTCACCGTATCGCTCATCGCTTAGACGCAAATCGCTCGGAAACGTTTCGGAGGTGCCGCCCGGAGCCGTGGGACTTTGAAAATTTTCGACCGATAGTCGGCCGGAGGTACCGCCCGAATCGTCGGAGGTACCGCCCGAGCCGGTTTGTCGCTCTTTGTACCGAAACGGTGATAGATACGATTAACCGTTCCGAACGAATGTTTCGTGGTTTTTAACGTGCTCTGTGAATGTGCGTACAGATTTTGCGAAATGATGAAAAAATATGCGTCGGAAACGGAAATTTCGAGAAATGCGTCATTTACCGTAAATCTGATAACGGGGTCGTATAGCCCGTCGAAAATCATGAAACATTCGTTCGAAGCATTTCACCGTATCGCTCATCGCTTAGACGCAAATCGCTCGGAAACGTTTCGGAGGTGCCGCCCGGAGCCGTGGGACTTTGAAAATTTTCGACCGATAGTCGGCCGGAGGTACCGCCCGAATCGTCGGAGGTACCGCCCGAGCCGGTTTGTCGCTCTTTGTACCGAAACGGTGATAGATACGATTAACCGTTCCGAACGAATGTTTCGTGGTTTTTAACGTGCTCTGTGAATGTGCGTACAGATTTTGCGAAATGATGAAAAAATATGCGTCGGAAACGGAAATTTCGAGAAATGCGTCATTTACCGTAAATCTGATAACGGGGTCGTATAGCCCGTCGAAAATCATGAAACATTCGTTCGAAGCATTTCACCGTATCGCTCATCGCTTAGACGCAAATCGCTCGGAAACGTTTCGGAGGTGCCGCCCGGAGCCGTGGGACTTTGAAAATTTTCGACCGATAGTCGGCCGGAGGTACCGCCCGAATCGTCGGAGGTACCGCCCGAGCCGGTTTGTCGCTCTTTGTACCGAAACGGTGATAGATACGATTAACCGTTCCGAACGAATGTTTCGTGGTTTTTAACGTGCTCTGTGAATGTGCGTACAGATTTTGCGAAATGATGAAAAAATATGCGTCGGAAACGGAAATTTCGAGAAATGCGTCATTTACCGTAAATCTGATAACGGGGTCGTATAGCCCGTCGAAAATCATGAAACATTCGTTCGAAGCATTTCACCGTATCGCTCATCGCTTAGACGCAAATCGCTCGGAAACGTTTCGGAGGTGCCGCCCGGAGCCGTGGGACTTTGAAAATTTTCGACCGATAGTCGGCCGGAGGTACCGCCCGAATCGTCGGAGGTACCGCCCGAGCCGGTTTGTCGCTCTTTGTACCGAAACGGTGATAGATACGATTAACCGTTCCGAACGAATGTTTCGTGGTTTTTAACGTGCTCTGTGAATGTGCGTACAGATTTTGCGAAATGATGAAAAAATATGCGTCGGAAACGGAAATTTCGAGAAATGCGTCATTTACCGTAAATCTGATAACGGGGTCGTATAGCCCGTCGAAAATCATGAAACATTCGTTCGAAGCATTTCACCGTATCGCTCATCGCTTAGACGCAAATCGCTCGGAAACGTTTCGGAGGTGCCGCCCGGAGCCGTGGGACTTTGAAAATTTTCGACCGATAGTCGGCCGGAGGTACCGCCCGAATCGTCGGAGGTACCGCCCGAGCCGGTTTGTCGCTCTTTGTACCGAAACGGTGATAGATACGATTAACCGTTCCGAACGAATGTTTCGTGGTTTTTAACGTGCTCTGTGAATGTGCGTACAGATTTTGCGAAATGATGAAAAAATATGCGTCGGAAACGGAAATTTCGAGAAATGCGTCATTTACCGTAAATCTGATAACGGGGTCGTATAGCCCGTCGAAAATCATGAAACATTCGTTCGAAGCATTTCACCGTATCGCTCATCGCTTAGACGCAAATCGCTCGGAAACGTTTCGGAGGTGCCGCCCGGAGCCGTGGGACTTTGAAAATTTTCGACCGATAGTCGGCCGGAGGTACCGCCCGAATCGTCGGAGGTACCGCCCGAGCCGGTTTGTCGCTCTTTGTACCGAAACGGTGATAGATACGATTAACCGTTCCGAACGAATGTTTCGTGGTTTTTAACGTGCTCTGTGAATGTGCGAACAGATTTTGCGAAATGATGAAAAAATATGCGTCGGAAACGGAAATTTCGAGAAATGCGTCATTTACCGTAAATCTGATAACGGGGTCGTATAGCCCGTCGAAAATCATGAAACATTCGTTCGAAGCATTTCACCGTATCGCTCATCGCTTAGACGCAAATCGCTCGGAAACGTTTCGGAGGTGCCGCCCGGAGCCGTGGGACTTTGAAAATTTTCGACCGATAGTCGGCCGGAGGTACCGCCCGAATCGTCGGAGGTACCGCCCGAGCCGGTTTGTCGCTCTTTGTACCGAAACGGTGATAGATACGATTAACCGTTCCGAACGAATGTTTCGTGGTTTTTAACGTGCTCTGTGAATGTGCGTACAGATTTTGCGAAATGATGAAAAAATATGCGTCGGAAACGGAAATTTCGAGAAATGCGTCATTTACCGTAAATCTGATAACGGGGTCGTATAGCCCGTCGAAAATCATGAAACATTCGTTCGAAGCATTTCACCGTATCGCTCATCGCTTAGACGCAAATCGCTCGGAAACGTTTCGGAGGTGCCGCCCGGAGCCGTGGGACTTTGAAAATTTTCGACCGATAGTCGGCCGGAGGTACCGCCCGAATCGTCGGAGGTACCGCCCGAGCCGGTTTGTCGCTCTTTGTACCGAAACGGTGATAGATACGATTAACCGTTCCGAACGAATGTTTCGTGGTTTTTAACGTGCTCTGTGAATGTGCGTACAGATTTTGCGAAATGATGAAAAAATATGCGTCGGAAACGGAAATTTCGAGAAATGCGTCATTTACCGTAAATCTGATAACGGGGTCGTATAGCCCGTCGAAAATCATGAAACATTCGTTCGAAGCATTTCACCGTATCGCTCATCGCTTAGACGCAAATCGCTCGGAAACGTTTCGGAGGTGCCGCCCGGAGCCGTGGGACTTTGAAAATTTTCGACCGATAGTCGGCCGGAGGTACCGCCCGAATCGTCGGAGGTACCGCCCGAGCCGGTTTGTCGCTCTTTGTACCGAAACGGTGATAGATACGATTAACCGTTCCGAACGAATGTTTCGTGGTTTTTAACGTGCTCTGTGAATGTGCGTACAGATTTTGCGAAATGATGAAAAAATATGCGTCGGAAACGGAAATTTCGAGAAATGCGTCATTTACCGTAAATCTGATAACGGGGTCGTATAGCCCGTCGAAAATCATGAAACATTCGTTCGAAGCATTTCACCGTATCGCTCATCGCTTAGACGCAAATCGCTCGGAAACGTTTCGGAGGTGCCGCCCGGAGCCGTGGGACTTTGAAAATTTTCGACCGATAGTCGGCCGGAGGTACCGCCCGAATCGTCGGAGGTACCGCCCGAGCCGGTTTGTCGCTCTTTGTACCGAAACGGTGATAGATACGATTAACCGTTCCGAACGAATGTTTCGTGGTTTTTAACGTGCTCTGTGAATGTGCGTACAGATTTTGCGAAATGATGAAAAAATATGCGTCGGAAACGGAAATTTCGAGAAATGCGTCATTTACCGTAAATCTGATAACGGGGTCGTATAGCCCGTCGAAAATCATGAAACATTCGTTCGAAGCATTTCACCGTATCGCTCATCGCTTAGACGCAAATCGCTCGGAAACGTTTCGGAGGTGCCGCCCGGAGCCGTGGGACTTTGAAAATTTTCGACCGATAGTCGGCCGGAGGTACCGCCCGAATCGTCGGAGGTACCGCCCGAGCCGGTTTGTCGCTCTTTGTACCGAAACGGTGATAGATACGATTAACCGTTCCGAACGAATGTTTCGTGGTTTTTAACGTGCTCTGTGAATGTGCGTACAGATTTTGCGAAATGATGAAAAAATATGCGTCGGAAACGGAAATTTCGAGAAATGCGTCATTTACCGTAAATCTGATAACGGGGTCGTATAGCCCGTCGAAAATCATGAAACATTCGTTCGAAGCATTTCACCGTATCGCTCATCGCTTAGACGCAAATCGCTCGGAAACGTTTCGGAGGTGCCGCCCGGAGCCGTGGGACTGAAAATTTTCGACCGATAGTCGGCCGGAGGTACCGCCCGAATCGTCGGAGGTACCGCCCGAGCCGGTTTGTCGCTCTTTGTACCGAAACGGTGATAGATACGATTAACCGTTCCGAACGAATGTTTCGTGGTTTTTAACGTGCTCTGTGAATGTGCGTACAGATTTTGCGAAATGATGAAAAAATATGCGTCGGAAACGGAAATTTCGAGAAATGCGTCATTTACCGTAAATCTGATAACGGGGTCGTATAGCCCGTCGAAAATCATGAAACATTCGTTCGAAGCATTTCACCGTATCGCTCATCGCTTAGACGCAAATCGCTCGGAAACGTTTCGGAGGTGCCGCCCGGAGCCGTGGGACTTTGAAAATTTTCGACCGATAGTCGGCCGGAGGTACCGCCCGAATCGTCGGAGGTACCGCCCGAGCCGGTTTGTCGCTCTTTGTACCGAAACGGTGATAGATACGATTAACCGTTCCGAACGAATGTTTCGTGGTTTTTAACGTGCTCTGTGAATGTGCGTACAGATTTTGCGAAATGATGAAAAAATATGCGTCGGAAACGGAAATTTCGAGAAATGCGTCATTTACCGTAAATCTGATAACGGGGTCGCATAGCCCGTCGAAAATCATGAAACATTCGTTCGAAGCATTTCACCGTATCGCTCATCGCTTAGACGCAAATCGCTCGGAAACGTTTCGGAGGTGCCGCCCGGAGCCGTGGGACTTTGAAAATTTTCGACCGATAGTCGGCCGGAGGTACCGCCCGAATCGTCGGAGGTACCGCCCGAGCCGGTGTGTCGCTCTTTGTACCGAAACGGTGATAGATACGATTAACCGTTCCGAACGAATGTTTCGTGGTTTTTAACGTGCTCTGTGAATGTGCGTACAGATTTTGCGAAATGATGAAAAAATATGCGTCGGAAACGGAAATTTCGAGAAATGCGTCATTTACCGTAAATCAGATAACGGGGTCGTATAGCCCGTCGAAAATCATGAAACATTCGTTCGAAGCATTTCACCGTATCGCTCATCGCTTAGACGCAAATCGCTCGGAAACGTTTCGGAGGTGCCGCCCGGAGCCGTGGGACTTTGAAAATTTTCGACCGATAGTCGGCCGGAGGTACCGCCCGAATCGTCGGAGGTACCGCCCGAGCCGGTTTGTCGCTCTTTGTACCGAAACGGTGATAGATACGATTAACCGTTCCGAACGAATGTTTCGTGGTTTTTAACGTGCTCTGTGAATGTGCGTACAGATTTTGCGAAATGATGAAAAAATATGCGTCGGAAACGGAAATTTCGAGAAATGCGTCATTTACCGTAAATCTGATAACGGGGTCGTATAGCCCGTCGAAAATCATGAAACATTCGTTCGAAGCATTTCACCGTATCGCTCATCGCTTAGACGCAAATCGCTCGGAAACGTTTCGGAGGTGCCGCCCGGAGCCGTGGGACTTTGAAAATTTTCGACCGATAGTCGGCCGGAGGTACCGCCCGAATCGTCGGAGGTACCGCCCGAGCCGGTTTGTCGCTCTTTGTACCGAAACGGTGATAGATACGATTAACCGTTCCGAACGAATGTTTCGTGGTTTTTAACGTGCTCTGTGAATGTGCGTACAGATTTTGCGAAATGATGAAAAAATATGCGTCGGAAACGGAAATTTCGAGAAATGCGTCATTTACCGTAAATCTGATAACGGGGTCGTATAGCCCGTCGAAAATCATGAAACATTCGTTCGAAGCATTTCACCGTATCGCTCATCGCTTAGACGCAAATCGCTCGGAAACGTTTCGGAGGTGCCGCCCGGAGCCGTGGGACTTTGAAAATTTTCGACCGATAGTCGGCCGGAGGTACCGCCCGAATCGTCGGAGGTACCGCCCGAGCCGGTTTGTCGCTCTTTGTACCGAAACGGTGATAGATACGATTAACCGTTCCGAACGAATGTTTCGTGGTTTTTAACGTGCTCTGTGAATGTGCGTACAGATTTTGCGAAATGATGAAAAAATATGCGTCGGAAACGGAAATTTCGAGAAATGCGTCATTTACCGTAAATCTGATAACGGGGTCGTATAGCCCGTCGAAAATCATGAAACATTCGTTCGAAGCATTTCACCGTATCGCTCATCGCTTAGACGCAAATCGCTCGGAAACGTTTCGGAGGTGCCGCCCGGAGCCGTGGGACTTTGAAAATTTTCGACCGATAGTCGGCCGGAGGTACCGCCCGAATCGTCGGAGGTACCGCCCGAGCCGGTTTGTCGCTCTTTGTACCGAAACGGTGATAGATACGATTAACCGTTCCGAACGAATGTTTCGTGGTTTTTAACGTGCTCTGTGAATGTGCGTACAGATTTTGCGAAATGATGAAAAAATATGCGTCGGAAACGGAAATTTCGAGAAATGCGTCATTTACCGTAAATCTGATAACGGGGTCGTATAGCCCGTCGAAAATCATGAAACATTCGTTCGAAGCATTTCACCGTATCGCTCATCGCTTAGACGCAAATCGCTCGGAAACGTTTCGGAGGTGCCGCCCGGAGCCGTGGGACTTTGAAAATTTTCGACCGATAGTCGGCCGGAGGTACCGCCCGAATCGTCGGAGGTACCGCCCGAGCCGGTTTGTCGCTCTTTGTACCGAAACGGTGATAGATACGATTAACCGTTCCGAACGAATGTTTCGTGGTTTTTAACGTGCTCTGTGAATGTGCGTACAGATTTTGCGAAATGATGAAAAAATATGCGTCGGAAACGGAAATTTCGAGAAATGCGTCATTTACCGTAAATCTGATAACGGGGTCGTATAGCCCGTCGAAAATCATGAAACATTCGTTCGAAGCATTTCACCGTATCGCTCATCGCTTAGACGCAAATCGCTCGGAAACGTTTCGGAGGTGCCGCCCGGAGCCGTGGGACTTTGAAAATTTTCGACCGATAGTCGGCCGGAGGTACCGCCCGAATCGTCGGAGGTACCGCCCGAGCCGGTTTGTCGCTCTTTGTACCGAAACGGTGATAGATACGATTAACCGTTCCGAACGAATGTTTCGTGGTTTTTAACGTGCTCTGTGAATGTGCGTACAGATTTTGCGAAATGATGAAAAAATATGCGTCGGAAACGGAAATTTCGAGAAATGCGTCATTTACCGTAAATCTGATAACGGGGTCGTATAGCCCGTCGAAAATCATGAAACATTCGTTCGAAGCATTTCACCGTATCGCTCATCGCTTAGACGCAAATCGCTCGGAAACGTTTCGGAGGTGCCGCCCGGAGCCGTGGGACTTTGAAAATTTTCGACCGATAGTCGGCCGGAGGTACCGCCCGAATCGTCGGAGGTACCGCCCGAGCCGGTTTGTCGCTCTTTGTACCGAAACGGTGATAGATACGATTAACCGTTCCGAACGAATGTTTCGTGGTTTTTAACGTGCTCTGTGAATGTGCGTACAGATTTTGCGAAATGATGAAAAAATATGCGTCGGAAACGGAAATTTCGAGAAATGCGTCATTTACCGTAAATCTGATAACGGGGTCGTATAGCCCGTCGAAAATCATGAAACATTCGTTCGAAGCATTTCACCGTATCGCTCATCGCTTAGACGCAAATCGCTCGGAAACGTTTCGGAGGTGCCGCCCGGAGCCGTGGGACTTTGAAAATTTTCGACCGATAGTCGGCCGGAGGTACCGCCCGAATCGTCGGAGGTACCGCCCGAGCCGGTTTGTCGCTCTTTGTACCGAAACGGTGATAGATACGATTAACCGTTCCGAACGAATGTTTCGTGGTTTTTAACGTGCTCTGTGAATGTGCGTACAGATTTTGCGAAATGATGAAAAAATATGCGTCGGAAACGGAAATTTCGAGAAATGCGTCATTTACCGTAAATCTGATAACGGGGTCGTATAGCCCGTCGAAAATCATGAAACATTCGTTCGAAGCATTTCACCGTATCGCTCATCGCTTAGACGCAAATCGCTCGGAAACGTTTCGGAGGTGCCGCCCGGAGCCGTGGGACTTTGAAAATTTTCGACCGATAGTCGGCCGGAGGTACCGCCCGAATCGTCGGAGGTACCGCCCGAGCCGGTTTGTCGCTCTTTGTACCGAAACGGTGATAGATACGATTAACCGTTCCGAACGAATGTTTCGTGGTTTTTAACGTGCTCTGTGAATGTGCGTACAGATTTTGCGAAATGATGAAAAAATATGCGTCGGAAACGGAAATTTCGAGAAATGCGTCATTTACCGTAAATCTGATAACGGGGTCGTATAGCCCGTCGAAAATCATGAAACATTCGTTCGAAGCATTTCACCGTATCGCTCATCGCTTAGACGCAAATCGCTCGGAAACGTTTCGGAGGTGCCGCCCGGAGCCGTGGGACTTTGAAAATTTTCGACCGATAGTCGGCCGGAGGTACCGCCCGAATCGTCGGAGGTACCGCCCGAGCCGGTTTGTCGCTCTTTGTACCGAAACGGTGATAGATACGATTAACCGTTCCGAACGAATGTTTCGTGGTTTTTAACGTGCTCTGTGAATGTGCGTACAGATTTTGCGAAATGATGAAAAAATATGCGTCGGAAACGGAAATTTCGAGAAATGCGTCATTTACCGTAAATCTGATAACGGGGTCGCATAGCCCGTCGAAAATCATGAAACATTCGTTCGAAGCATTTCACCGTATCGCTCATCGCTTAGACGCAAATCGCTCGGAAACGTTTCGGAGGTGCCGCCCGGAGCCGTGGGACTTTGAAAATTTTCGACCGATAGTCGGCCGGAGGTACCGCCCGAATCGTCGGAGGTACCGCCCGAGCCGGTGTGTCGCTCTTTGTACCGAAACGGTGATAGATACGATTAACCGTTCCGAACGAATGTTTCGTGGTTTTTAACGTGCTCTGTGAATGTGCGTACAGATTTTGCGAAATGATGAAAAAATATGCGTCGGAAACGGAAATTTCGAGAAATGCGTCATTTACCGTAAATCAGATAACGGGGTCGTATAGCCCGTCGAAAATCATGAAACATTCGTTCGAAGCATTTCACCGTATCGCTCATCGCTTAGACGCAAATCGCTCGGAAACGTTTCGGAGGTGCCGCCCGGAGCCGTGGGACTTTGAAAATTTTCGACCGATAGTCGGCCGGAGGTACCGCCCGAATCGTCGGAGGTACCGCCCGAGCCGGTTTGTCGCTCTTTGTACCGAAACGGTGATAGATACGATTAACCGTTCCGAACGAATGTTTCGTGGTTTTTAACGTGCTCTGTGAATGTGCGTACAGATTTTGCGAAATGATGAAAAAATATGCGTCGGAAACGGAAATTTCGAGAAATGCGTCATTTACCGTAAATCTGATAACGGGGTCGTATAGCCCGTCGAAAATCATGAAACATTCGTTCGAAGCATTTCACCGTATCGCTCATCGCTTAGACGCAAATCGCGCGGAAACGTTTCGGAGGTGCCGCCCGGAGCCGTGGGACTTTGAAAATTTTCGACCAATAGTCGGCCAAAGGTACCGCCCGAATCGTCGGAGGTACCGCCCGAGCCGGTTTGTCGCTTTTTGTACCGAAACGGTGATAGATACGATTAACCGTTCCGAACGAATGTTTCGTGGTTTTTAACGTGCTCTGTGAATGTGCGTACAGATTTTGCGAAATGATGAAAAAATATGCGTCGGAAACGGAAATTTCGAGAAATGCGTCATTTACCGTAAATCTGATAACGGGGTCGTATAGCCCGTCGAAAATCATGAAACATTCGTTCGAAGCATTTCACCGTATCGCTCATCGCTTAGACGCAAATCGCTCGGAAACGTTTCGGAGGTGCCGCCCGGAGCCGTGGGACTTTGAAAATTTTCGACCGATAGTCGGCCGGAGGTACCGCCCGAATCGTCGGAGGTACCGCCCGAGCCGGTTTGTCGCTCTTTGTACCGAAACGGTGATAGATACGATTAACCGTTCCGAACGAATGTTTCGTGGTTTTTAACGTGCTCTGTGAATGTGCGTACAGATTTTGCGAAATGATGAAAAAATATGCGTCGGAAACGGAAATTTCGAGAAATGCGTCATTTACCGTAAATCTGATAACGGGGTCGTATAGCCCGTCGAAAATCATGAAACATTCGTTCGAAGCATTTCACCGTATCGCTCATCGCTTAGACGCAAATCGCTCGGAAACGTTTCGGAGGTGCCGCCCGGAGCCGTGGGACTGAAAATTTTCGACCGATAGTCGGCCGGAGGTACCGCCCGAATCGTCGGAGGTACCGCCCGAGCCGGTTTGTCGCTCTTTGTACCGAAACGGTGATAGATACGATTAACCGTTCCGAACGAATGTTTCGTGGTTTTTAACGTGCTCTGTGAATGTGCGTACAGATTTTGCGAAATGATGAAAAAATATGCGTCGGAAACGGAAATTTCGAGAAATGCGTCATTTACCGTAAATCTGATAACGGGGTCGTATAGCCCGTCGAAAATCATGAAACATTCGTTCGAAGCATTTCACCGTATCGCTCATCGCTTAGACGCAAATCGCTCGGAAACGTTTCGGAGGTGCCGCCCGGAGCCGTGGGACTTTGAAAATTTTCGACCGATAGTCGGCCGGAGGTACCGCCCGAATCGTCGGAGGTACCGCCCGAGCCGGTTTGTCGCTCTTTGTACCGAAACGGTGATAGATACGATTAACCGTTCCGAACGAATGTTTCGTGGTTTTTAACGTGCTCTGTGAATGTGCGTACAGATTTTGCGAAATGATGAAAAAATATGCGTCGGAAACGGAAATTTCGAGAAATGCGTCATTTACCGTAAATCTGATAACGGGGTCGCATAGCCCGTCGAAAATCATGAAACATTCGTTCGAAGCATTTCACCGTATCGCTCATCGCTTAGACGCAAATCGCTCGGAAACGTTTCGGAGGTGCCGCCCGGAGCCGTGGGACTTTGAAAATTTTCGACCGATAGTCGGCCGGAGGTACCGCCCGAATCGTCGGAGGTACCGCCCGAGCCGGTGTGTCGCTCTTTGTACCGAAACGGTGATAGATACGATTAACCGTTCCGAACGAATGTTTCGTGGTTTTTAACGTGCTCTGTGAATGTGCGTACAGATTTTGCGAAATGATGAAAAAATATGCGTCGGAAACGGAAATTTCGAGAAATGCGTCATTTACCGTAAATCAGATAACGGGGTCGTATAGCCCGTCGAAAATCATGAAACATTCGTTCGAAGCATTTCACCGTATCGCTCATCGCTTAGACGCAAATCGCTCGGAAACGTTTCGGAGGTGCCGCCCGGAGCCGTGGGACTTTGAAAATTTTCGACCGATAGTCGGCCGGAGGTACCGCCCGAATCGTCGGAGGTACCGCCCGAGCCGGTTTGTCGCTCTTTGTACCGAAACGGTGATAGATACGATTAACCGTTCCGAACGAATGTTTCGTGGTTTTTAACGTGCTCTGTGAATGTGCGTACAGATTTTGCGAAATGATGAAAAAATATGCGTCGGAAACGGAAATTTCGAGAAATGCGTCATTTACCGTAAATCTGATAACGGGGTCGTATAGCCCGTCGAAAATCATGAAACATTCGTTCGAAGCATTTCACCGTATCGCTCATCGCTTAGACGCAAATCGCGCGGAAACGTTTCGGAGGTGCCGCCCGGAGCCGTGGGACTTTGAAAATTTTCGACCAATAGTCGGCCAAAGGTACCGCCCGAATCGTCGGAGGTACCGCCCGAGCCGGTTTGTCGCTTTTTGTACCGAAACGGTGATAGATACGATTAACCGTTCCGAACGAATGTTTCGTGGTTTTTAACGTGCTCTGTGAATGTGCGTACAGATTTTGCGAAATGATGAAAAAATATGCGTCGGAAACGGAAATTTCGAGAAATGCGTCATTTACCGTAAATCTGATAACGGGGTCGTATAGCCCGTCGAAAATCATGAAACATTCGTTCGAAGCATTTCACCGTATCGCTCATCGCTTAGACGCAAATGGCTCGGAAACGTTTCGGAGGTGCCGCCCGGAGCCGTGGGACTTTGAAAATTTTCGACCGATAGTCGGCCGGAGGTACCGCCCGAATCGTCGGAGGTACCGCCCGAGCCGGTTTGTCGCTCTTTGTACCGAAACGGTGATAGATACGATTAACCGTTCCGAACGAATGTTTCGTGGTTTTTAACGTGCTCTGTGAATGTGCGTACAGATTTTGCGAAATGATGAAAAAATATGCGTCGGAAACGGAAATTTCGAGAAATGCGTCATTTACCGTAAATCTGATAACGGGGTCGCATAGCCCGTCGAAAATCATGAAACATTCGTTCGAAGCATTTCACCGTATCGCTCATCGCTTAGACGCAAATCGCTCGGAAACGTTTCGGAGGTGCCGCCCGGAGCCGTGGGACTTTGAAAATTTTCGACCGATAGTCGGCCGGAGGTACCGCCCGAATCGTCGGAGGTACCGCCCGAGCCGGTGTGTCGCTCTTTGTACCGAAACGGTGATAGATACGATTAACCGTTCCGAACGAATGTTTCGTGGTTTTTAACGTGCTCTGTGAATGTGCGTACAGATTTTGCGAAATGATGAAAAAATATGCGTCGGAAACGGAAATTTCGAGAAATGCGTCATTTACCGTAAATCAGATAACGGGGTCGTATAGCCCGTCGAAAATCATGAAACATTCGTTCGAAGCATTTCACCGTATCGCTCATCGCTTAGACGCAAATCGCTCGGAAACGTTTCGGAGGTGCCGCCCGGAGCCGTGGGACTTTGAAAATTTTCGACCGATAGTCGGCCGGAGGTACCGCCCGAATCGTCGGAGGTACCGCCCGAGCCGGTTTGTCGCTCTTTGTACCGAAACGGTGATAGATACGATTAACCGTTCCGAACGAATGTTTCGTGGTTTTTAACGTGCTCTGTGAATGTGCGTACAGATTTTGCGAAATGATGAAAAAATATGCGTCGGAAACGGAAATTTCGAGAAATGCGTCATTTACCGTAAATCTGATAACGGGGTCGTATAGCCCGTCGAAAATCATGAAACATTCGTTCGAAGCATTTCACCGTATCGCTCATCGCTTAGACGCAAATCGCGCGGAAACGTTTCGGAGGTGCCGCCCGGAGCCGTGGGACTTTGAAAATTTTCGACCGATAGTCGGCCAAAGGTACCGCCCGAATCGTCGGAGGTACCGCCCGAGCCGGTTTGTCGCTTTTTGTACCGAAACGGTGATAGATACGATTAACCGTTCCGAACGAATGTTTCGTGGTTTTTAACGTGCTCTGTGAATGTGCGTACAGATTTTGCGAAATGATGAAAAAATATGCGTCGGAAACGGAAATTTCGAGAAATGCGTCATTTACCGTAAATCTGATAACGGGGTCGTATAGCCCGTCGAAAATCATGAAACATTCGTTCGAAGCATTTCACCGTATCGCTCATCGCTTAGACGCAAATCGCTCGGAAACGTTTCGGAGGTGCCGCCCGGAGCCGTGGGACTTTGAAAATTTTCGACCGATAGTCGGCCGGAGGTACCGCCCGAATCGTCGGAGGTACCGCCCGAGCCGGTTTGTCGCTCTTTGTACCGAAACGGTGATAGATACGATTAACCGTTCCGAACGAATGTTTCGTGGTTTTTAACGTGCTCTGTGAATGTGCGTACAGATTTTGCGAAATGATGAAAAAATATGCGTCGGAAACGGAAATTTCGAGAAATGCGTCATTTACCGTAAATCTGATAACGGGGTCGTATAGCCCGTCGAAAATCATGAAACATTCGTTCGAAGCATTTCACCGTATCGCTCATCGCTTAGACGCAAATCGCTCGGAAACGTTTCGGAGGTGCCGCCCGGAGCCGTGGGACTTTGAAAATTTTCGACCGATAGTCGGCCGGAGGTACCGCCCGAATCGTCGGAGGTACCGCCCGAGCCGGTTTGTCGCTCTTTGTACCGAAACGGTGATAGATACGATTAACCGTTCCGAACGAATGTTTCGTGGTTTTTAACGTGCTCTGTGAATGTGCGTACAGATTTTGCGAAATGATGAAAAAATATGTGTCGGAAACGGAAATTTCGAGAAATGCGTCATTTACCGTAAATCTGATAACGGGGTCGTATAGCCCGTCGAAAATCATGAAACATTCGTTCGAAGCATTTCACCGTATCGCTCATCGCTTAGACGCAAATCGCTCGGAAACGTTTCGGAGGTGCCGCCCGGAGCCGTGGGACTTTGAAAATTTTCGACCGATAGTCGGCCGGAGGTACCGCCCGAATCGTCGGAGGTACCGCCCGAGCCGGTTTGTCGCTCTTTGTACCGAAACGGTGATAGATACGATTAACCGTTCCGAACGAATGTTTCGTGGTTTTTAACGTGCTCTGTGAATGTGCGTACAGATTTTGTGAAATGATGAAAAAATATGCGTCGGAAACGGAAATTTCGAGAAATGCGTCATTTACCGTAAATCTGATAACGGGGTCGTATAGCCCGTCGAAAATCATGAAACATTCGTTCGAAGCATTTCACCGTATCGCTCATCGCTTAGACGCAAATCGCTCGGAAACGTTTCGGAGGTGCCGCCCGGAGCCGTGGGACTTTGAAAATTTTCGACCGATAGTCGGCCGGAGGTACCGCCCGAATCGTCGGAGGTACCGCCCGAGCCGGTTTGTCGCTCTTTGTACCGAAACGGTGATAGATACGATTAACCGTTCCGAACGAATGTTTCGTGGTTTTTAACGTGCTCTGTGAATGTGCGTACAGATTTTGTGAAATGATGAAAAAATATGCGTCGGAAACGGAAATTTCGAGAAATGCGTCATTTACCCTAAATCTGATAACGGGGTCGTATAGCCCGTCGAAAATCATGAAACATTCGTTCGAAGCATTTCACCGTATCGCTCATCGCTTAGACGCAAATCGCTCGGAAACGTTTCGGAGGTGCCGCCCGGAGCCGTGGGACTTTGAAAATTTTCGACCGATAGTCGGCCGGAGGTACCGCCCGAATCGTCGGAGGTACCGCCCGAGCCGGTTTGTCGCTCTTTGTACCGAAACGGTGATAGATACGATTAACCGTTCCGAACGAATGTTTCGTGGTTTTTAACGTGCTCTGTGAATGTGCGTACAGATTTTGCGAAATGATGAAAAAATATGCGTCGGAAACGGAAATTTCGAGAAATGCGTCATTTACCGTAAATCTGATAACGGGGTCGTATAGCCCGTCGAAAATCATGAAACATTCGTTCGAAGCATTTCACCGTATCGCTCATCGCTTAGACGCAAATCGCTCGGAAACGTTTCGGAGGTGCCGCCCGGAGCCGTGGGACTTTGAAAATTTTCGACCGATAGTCGGCCGGAGGTACCGCCCGAATCGTCGGAGGTACCGCCCGAGCCGGTTTGTCGCTCTTTGTACCGAAACGGTGATAGATACGATTAACCGTTCCGAACGAATGTTTCGTGGTTTTTAACGTGCTCTGTGAATGTGCGTACAGATTTTGCGAAATGATGAAAAAATATGCGTCGGAAACGGAAATTTCGAGAAATGCGTCATTTACCGTAAATCTGATAACGGGGTCGTATAGCCCGTCGAAAATCATGAAACATTCGTTCGAAGCATTTCACCGTATCGCTCATCGCTTAGACGCAAATCGCTCGGAAACGTTTCGGAGGTGCCGCCCGGAGCCGTGGGACTTTGAAAATTTTCGACCGATAGTCGGCCGGAGGTACCGCCCGAATCGTCGGAGGTACCGCCCGAGCCGGTTTGTCGCTCTTTGTACCGAAACGGTGATAGATACGATTAACCGTTCCGAACGAATGTTTCGTGGTTTTTAACGTGCTCTGTGAATGTGCGTACAGATTTTGCGAAATGATGAAAAAATATGCGTCGGAAACGGAAATTTCGAGAAATGCGTCATTTACCGTAAATCTGATAACGGGGTCGTATAGCCCGTCGAAAATCATGAAACATTCGTTCGAAGCATTTCACCGTATCGCTCATCGCTTAGACGCAAATCGCTCGGAAACGTTTCGGAGGTGCCGCCCGGAGCCGTGGGACTTTGAAAATTTTCGACCGATAGTCGGCCGGAGGTACCGCCCGAATCGTCGGAGGTACCGCCCGAGTCGGTTTGTCGCTTTTTGTACCGAAACGGTGATAGATACGATTAACCGTTCCGAACGAATGTTTCGTGGTTTTTAACGTGCTCTGTGAATGTGCGTACAGATTTTGCGAAATGATGAAAAAATATGCGTCGGAAACGGAAATTTCGAGAAATGCGTCATTTACCGTAAATCTGATAACGGGGTCGTATAGCCCGTCGAAAATCATGAAACATTCGTTCGAAGCATTTCACCGTATCGCTCATCGCTTAGACGCAAATCGCTCGGAAACGTTTCGGAGGTGCCGCCCGGAGCCGTGGGACTTTGAAAATTTTCGACCGATAGTCGGCCGGAGGTACCGCCCGAATCGTCGGAGGTACCGCCCGAGTCGGTTTGTCGCTTTTTGTACCGAAACGGTGATAGATACGATTAACCGTTCCGAACGAATGATTCGTGGTTTTTAACGTGCTCTGTGAATGTGCGTACAGATTTTGCGAAATGATGAAAAAATATGCGTCGGAAACGGAAATTTCGAGAAATGCGTCATTTACCGTAAATCTGATAACGGGGTCGTATAGCCCGTCGAAAATCATGAAACATTCGTTCGAAGCATTTCACCGTATCGCTCATCGCTTAGACGCAAATCGCTCGGAAACGTTTCGGAGGTGCCGCCCGGAGTCGTGGGACTTTGAAAATTTTCGACCGATAGTCGGCCGGAGGTACCGCCCGAATCGTCGGAGGTACCGCCCGAGTCGGTTTGTCGCTTTTTGTACCGAAACGGTGATAGATACGATTAACCGTTCCGAACGAATGTTTCGTGGTTTTTAACGTGCTCTGTGAATGTGCGTACAGATTTTGCGAAATGATGAAAAAATATGCGTCGGAAACGGAAATTTCGAGAAATGCGTCATTTACCGTAAATCTGATAACGGGGTCGTATAGCCCGTCGAAAATCATGAAACATTCGTTCGAAGCATTTCACCGTATCGCTCATCGCTTAGACGCAAATCGCTCGGAAACGTTTCGGAGGTGCCGCCCGGAGCCGTGGGACTTTGAAAATTTTCGACCGATAGTCGGCCGGAGGTACCGCCCGAATCGTCGGAGGTACCGCCCGAGTCGGTTTGTCGCTTTTTGTAACGAAACGGTGATAGATACGATTAACCGTTCCGAACGAATGATTCGTGGTTTTTAACGTGCTCTGTGAATGTGCGTACAGATTTTGAGAAATGATGAAAAAATATGCGTCGGAAACGGAAATTTCGAGAAATGCGTCATTTACCGTAAATCTGATAACGGGGTCGTATAGCCCGTCGAAAATCATGAAACATTCGTTCGAAGCATTTCACCGTATCGCTCATCGCTTAGACGCAAATCGCTCGGAAACGTTTCGGAGGTGCCGCCCGGAGCCGTGGGACTTTGAAAATTTTCGACCGATAGTCGGCCGGAGGTACCGCCCGAATCGTCGGAGGTACCGCCCGAGCCGGTTTGTCGCTCTTTGTACCGAAACGGTGATAGATACGATTAACCGTTCCGAACGAATGTTTCGTGGTTTTTAACGTGCTCTGTGAATGTGCGTACAGATTTTGCGAAATGATGAAAAAATATGCGTCGGAAACGGAAATTTCGAGAAATGCGTCATTTACCGTAAATCTGATAACGGGGTCGTATAGCCCGTCGAAAATCATGAAACATTCGTTCGAAGCATTTCACCGTATCGCTCATCGCTTAGACGCAAATCGCTCGGAAACGTTTCGGAGGTGCCGCCCGGAGCCGTGGGACTTTGAAAATTTTCGACCGATAGTCGGCCGGAGGTACCGCCCGAATCGTCGGAGGTACCGCCCGAGCCGGTTTGTCGCTCTTTGTACCGAAACGGTGATAGATACGATTAACCGTTCCGAACGAATGTTTCGTGGTTTTTAACGTGCTCTGTGAATGTGCGTACAGATTTTGCGAAATGATGAAAAAATATGCGTCGGAAACGGAAATTTCGAGAAATGCGTCATTTACCTTAAATCTGATAACGGGGTCGTATAGCCCGTCGAAAATCATGAAACATTCGTTCGAAGCATTTCACCGTATCGCTCATCGCTTAGACGCAAATCGCTCGGAAACGTTTCGGAGGTGCCGCCCGGAGCCGTGGGACTTTGAAAATTTTCGACCGATAGTCGGCCGGAGGTACCGCCCGAATCGTCGGAGGTACCGCCAGAGCCGGTTTGTCGCTCTTTGTACCGAAACGGTGATAGATACGATTAACCGTTCCGAACGAATGTTTCGTGGTTTTTAACGTGCTCTGTGAATGTGCGTACAGATTTTGCGAAATGATGAAAAAATATGCGTCGGAAACGGAAATTTCGAGAAATGCGTCATTTACCGTAAATCTGATAACGGGGTCGTATAGCCCGTCGAAAATCATGAAACATTCGTTCGAAGCATTTCACCGTATCGCTCATCGCTTATACGCAAATCGCTCGGAAACGTTTCGGAGGTGCCGCCCGGAGCCGTGGGACTTTGAAAATTTTCGACCGATAGTCGGCCGGAGGTACCGCCCGAATCGTCGGAGGTACCGCCCGAGCCGGTTTGTCGCTCTTTGTACCGAAACGGTGATAGATACGATTAACCGTTCCGAACGAATGTTTCGTGGTTTTTAACGTGCTCTGTGAATGTGCGTACAGATTTTGCGAAATGATGAAAAAATATGCGTCGGAAACGGAAATTTAGAGAAATGCGTCATTTACCGTAAATCTGATAACGGGGTCGTATAGCCCGTCGAAAATCATGAAACATTCGTTCGAAGCATTTCACCGTATCGCTCATCGCTTAGACGCAAATCGCTCGGAAACGTTTCGGAGGTGCCGCCCGGAGCCGTGGGACTTTGAAAATTTTCGACCGATAGTCGGCCGGAGGTACCGCCCGAATCGTCGGAGGTACCGCCCGAGCCGGTTTGTCGCTCTTTGTACCGAAACGGTGATAGATACGATTAACCGTTCCGAACGAATGTTTCGTGGTTTTTAACGTGCTCTGTGAATGTGCGTACAGATTTTGCGAAATGATGAAAAAATATGCGTCGGAAACGGAAATTTCGAGAAATGCGTCATTTACCTTAAATCTGATAACGGGGTCGTATAGCCCGTCGAAAATCATGAAACATTCGTTCGAAGCATTTCACCGTATCGCTCATCGCTTATACGCAAATCGCTCGGAAACGTTTCGGAGGTGCCGCCCGGAGCCGTGGGACTTTGAAAATTTTCGACCGATAGTCGGCCGGAGGTACCGCCCGAATCGTCGGAGGTACCGCCCGAGCCGGTTTGTCGCTCTTTGTACCGAAACGGTGATAGATACGATTAACCGTTCCGAACGAATGTTTCGTGGTTTTTAACGTGCTCTGTGAATGTGCGTACAGATTTTGCGAAATGATGAAAAAATATGCGTCGGAAACGGAAATTTCGAGAAATGCGTCATTTACCTTAAATCTGATAACGGGGTCGTATAGCCCGTCGAAAATCATGAAACATTCGTTCGAAGCATTTCACCGTATCGCTCATCGCTTATACGCAAATCGCTGGGAAACGTTTCGGAGGTGCCGCCCGGAGCCGTGGGACTTTGAAAATTTTCGACCGATAGTCGGCCGGAGGTACCGCCCGAATCGTCGGAGGTACCGCCCGAGCCGGTTTGTCGCTCTTTGTACCGAAACGGTGATAGATACGATTAACCGTTCCGAACGAATGTTTCGTGGTTTTTAACGTGCTCTGTGAATGTGCGTACAGATTTTGCGAAATGATGAAAAAATATGCGTCGGAAACGGAAATTTCGAGAAATGCGTCATTTACCGTAAATCTGATAACGGGGTCGTATAGCCCGTCGAAAATCATGAAACATTCGTTCGAAGCATTTCACCGTATCGCTCATCGCTTAGACGCAAATCGCTCGGAAACGTTTCGGAGGTGCCGCCCGGAGCCGTGGGACTTTGAAAATTTTCGACCGATAGTCGGCCGGAGGTACCGCCCGAATCGTCGGAGGTACCGCCCGAGCCGGTTTGTCGCTCTTTGTACCGAAACGGTGATAGATACGATTAACCGTTCCGAACGAATGTTTCGTGGTTTTTAACGTGCTCTGTGAATGTGCGTACAGATTTTGCGAAATGATGAAAAAATATGCGTCGGAAACGGAAATTTCGAGAAATGCGTCATTTACCTTAAATCTGATAACGGGGTCGTATAGCCCGTCGAAAATCATGAAACATTCGTTGGAAGCATTTCACCGTATCGCTCATCGCTTATACGCAAATCGCTGGGAAACGTTTCGGAGGTGCCGCCCGGAGCCGTGGGACTTTGAAAATTTTCGACCGATAGTCGGCCGGAGGTACCGCCCGAATCGTCGGAGGTACCGCCCGAGCCGGTTTGTCGCTCTTTGTACCGAAACGGTGATAGATACGATTAACCGTTCCGAACGAATGTTTCGTGGTTTTTAACGTGCTCTGTGAATGTGCGTACAGATTTTGCGAAATGATGAAAAAATATGCGTCGGAAACGGAAATTTCGAGAAATGCGTCATTTACCTTAAATCTGATAACGGGGTCGTATAGCCCGTCGAAAATCATGAAACATTCGTTCGAAGCATTTCACCGTATCGCTCATCGCTTAGACGCAAATCGCTCGGAAACGTTTCGGAGGTGCCGCCCGGAGCCGTGGGACTTTGAAAATTTTCGACCGATAGTCGGCCGGAGGTACCGCCCGAATCGTCGGAGGTACCGCCCGAGCCGGTTTGTCGCTCTTTGTACCGAAACGGTGATAGATACGATTAACCGTTCCGAACGAATGTTTCGTGGTTTTTAACGTGCTCTGTGAATGTGCGTACAGATTTTGCGAAATGATGAAAAAATATGCGTCGGAAACGGAAATTTCGAGAAATGCGTCATTTACCGTAAATCTGATAACGGGGTCGTATAGCCCGTCGAAAATCATGAAACATTCGTTCGAAGCATTTCACCGTATCGCTCATCGCTTATACGCAAGTCGCTCGGAAACGTTTCGGAGGTGCCGCCCGGAGCCGTGGGACTTTGAAAATTTTCGACCGATAGTCGGCCGGAGGTACCGCCCGAATCGTCGGAGGTACCGCCCGAGCCGGTTTGTCGCTCTTTGTACCGAAACGGTGATAGATACGATTAACCGTTCCGAACGAATGTTTCGTGGTTTTTAACGTGCTCTGTGAATGTGCGTACAGATTTTGCGAAATGATGAAAAAATATGCGTCGGAAACGGAAATTTAGAGAAATGCGTCATTTACCGTAAATCTGATAACGGGGTCGTATAGCCCGTCGAAAATCATGAAACATTCGTTCGAAGCATTTCACCGTATCGCTCATCGCTTAGACGCAAATCGCTCGGAAACGTTTCGGAGGTGCCGCCCGGAGCCGTGGGACTTTGAAAATTTTCGACCGATAGTCGGCCGGAGGTACCGCCCGAATCGTCGGAGGTACCGCCCGAGCCGGTTTGTCGCTCTTTGTACCGAAACGGTGATAGATACGATTAACCGTTCCGAACGAATGTTTCGTGGTTTTTAACGTGCTCTGTGAATGTGCGTACAGATTTTGCGAAATGATGAAAAAATATGCGTCGGAAACGGAAATTTCGAGAAATGCGTCATTTACCTTAAATCTGATAACGGGGTCGTATAGCCCGTCGAAAATCATGAAACATTCGTTCGAAGCATTTCACCGTATCGCTCATCGCTTATACGCAAATCGCTGGGAAACGTTTCGGAGGTGCCGCCCGGAGCCGTGGGACTTTGAAAATTTTCGACCGATAGTCGGCCGGAGGTACCGCCCGAATCGTCGGAGGTACCGCCCGAGCCGGTTTGTCGCTCTTTGTACCGAAACGGTGATAGATACGATTAACCGTTCCGAACGAATGTTTCGTGGTTTTTAACGTGCTCTGTGAATGTGCGTACAGATTTTGCGAAATGATGAAAAAATATGCGTCGGAAACGGAAATTTCGAGAAATGCGTCATTTACCTTAAATCTGATAACGGGGTCGTATAGCCCGTCGAAAATCATGAAACATTCGTTCGAAGCATTTCACCGTATCGCTCATCGCTTAGACGCAAATCGCTCGGAAACGTTTCGGAGGTGCCGCCCGGAGCCGTGGGACTTTGAAAATTTTCGACCGATAGTCGGCCGGAGGTACCGCCCGAATCGTCGGAGGTACCGCCCGAGCCGGTTTGTCGCTCTTTGTACCGAAACGGTGATAGATACGATTAACCGTTCCGAACGAATGTTTCGTGGTTTTTAACGTGCTCTGTGAATGTGCGTACAGATTTTGCGAAATGATGAAAAAATATGCGTCGGAAACGGAAATTTCGAGAAATGCGTCATTTACCGTAAATCTGATAACGGGGTCGTATAGCCCGTCGAAAATCATGAAACATTCGTTCGAAGCATTTCACCGTATCGCTCATCGCTTATACGCAAATCGCTCGGAAACGTTTCGGAGGTGCCGCCCGGAGCCGTGGGACTTTGAAAATTTTCGACCGATAGTCGGCCGGAGGTACCGCCCGAATCGTCGGAGGTACCGCCCGAGCCGGTTTGTCGCTCTTTGTACCGAAACGGTGATAGATACGATTAACCGTTCCGAACGAATGTTTCGTGGTTTTTAACGTGCTCTGTGAATGTGCGTACAGATTTTGCGAAATGATGAAAAAATATGCGTCGGAAACGGAAATTTCGAGAAATGCGTCATTTACCGTAAATCTGATAACGGGGTCGTATAGCCCGTCGAAAATCATGAAACATTCGTTCGAAGCATTTCACCGTATCGCTCATCGCTTAGACGCAAATCGCTCGGAAACGTTTCGGAGGTGCCGCCCGGAGCCGTGGGACTTTGAAAATTTTCGACCGATAGTCGGCCGGAGGTACCGCCCGAATCGTCGGAGGTACCGCCCGAGCCGGTTTGTCGCTCTTTGTACCGAAACGGTGATAGATACGATTAACCGTTCCGAACGAATGTTTCGTGGTTTTTAACGTGCTCTGTGAATGTGCGTACAGATTTTGCGAAATGATGAAAAAATATGCGTCGGAAACGGAAATTTCGAGAAATGCGTCATTTACCGTAAATCTGATAACGGGGTCGTATAGCCCGTCGAAAATCATGAAACATTCGTTCGAAGCATTTCACCGTATCGCTCATCGCTTAGACGCAAATCGCTCGGAAACGTTTCGGAGGTGCCGCCCGGAGCCGTGGGACTTTGAAAATTTTCGACCGATAGTCGGCCGGAGGTACCGCCCGAATCGTCGGAGGTACCGCCCGAGCCGGTTTGTCGCTCTTTGTACCGAAACGGTGATAGATACGATTAACCGTTCCGAACGAATGTTTCGTGGTTTTTAACGTGCTCTGTGAATGTGCGTACAGATTTTGCGAAATGATGAAAAAATATGCGTCGGAAACGGAAATTTCGAGAAATGCGTCATTTACCGTAAATCTGATAACGGGGTCGTATAGCCCGTCGAAAATCATGAAACATTCGTTCGAAGCATTTCACCGTATCGCTCATCGCTTAGACGCAAATCGCTCGGAAACGTTTCGGAGGTGCCGCCCGGAGCCGTGGGACTTTGAAAATTTTCGACCGATAGTCGGCCGGAGGTACCGCCCGAATCGTCGGAGGTACCGCCCGAGCCGGTTTGTCGCTCTTTGTACCGAAACGGTGATAGATACGATTAACCGTTCCGAACGAATGTTTCGTGGTTTTTAACGTGCTCTGTGAATGTGCGTACAGATTTTGCGAAATGATGAAAAAATATGCGTCGGAAACGGAAATTTCGAGAAATGCGTCATTTACCGTAAATCTGATAACGGGGTCGTATAGCCCGTCGAAAATCATGAAACATTCGTTCGAAGCATTTCACCGTATCGCTCATCGCTTAGACGCAAATCGCTCGGAAACGTTTCGGAGGTGCCGCCCGGAGCCGTGGGACTTTGAAAATTTTCGACCGATAGTCGGCCGGAGGTACCGCCCGAATCGTCGGAGGTACCGCCCGAGCCGGTTTGTCGCTCTTTGTACCGAAACGGTGATAGATACGATTAACCGTTCCGAACGAATGTTTCGTGGTTTTTAACGTGCTCTGTGAATGTGCGTACAGATTTTGCGAAATGATGAAAAAATATGCGTCGGAAACGGAAATTTCGAGAAATGCGTCATTTACCGTAAATCTGATAACGGGGTCGTATAGCCCGTCGAAAATCATGAAACATTCGTTCGAAGCATTTCACCGTATCGCTCATCGCTTAGACGCAAATCGCTCGGAAACGTTTCGGAGGTGCCGCCCGGAGCCGTGGGACTTTGAAAATTTTCGACCGATAGTCGGCCGGAGGTACCGCCCGAATCGTCGGAGGTACCGCCCGAGCCGGTTTGTCGCTCTTTGTACCGAAACGGTGATAGATACGATTAACCGTTCCGAACGAATGTTTCGTGGTTTTTAACGTGCTCTGTGAATGTGCGTACAGATTTTGCGAAATGATGAAAAAATATGCGTCGGAAACGGAAATTTCGAGAAATGCGTCATTTACCGTAAATCTGATAACGGGGTCGTATAGCCCGTCGAAAATCATGAAACATTCGTTCGAAGCATTTCACCGTATCGCTCATCGCTTAGACGCAAATCGCTCGGAAACGTTTCGGAGGTGCCGCCCGGAGCCGTGGGACTTTGAAAATTTTCGACCGATAGTCGGCCGGAGGTACCGCCCGAATCGTCGGAGGTACCGCCCGAGCCGGTTTGTCGCTCTTTGTACCGAAACGGTGATAGATACGATTAACCGTTCCGAACGAATGTTTCGTGGTTTTTAACGTGCTCTGTGAATGTGCGTACAGATTTTGCGAAATGATGAAAAAATATGCGTCGGAAACGGAAATTTCGAGAAATGCGTCATTTACCGTAAATCTGATAACGGGGTCGTATAGCCCGTCGAAAATCATGAAACATTCGTTCGAAGCATTTCACCGTATCGCTCATCGCTTAGACGCAAATCGCTCGGAAACGTTTCGGAGGTGCCGCCCGGAGCCGTGGGACTTTGAAAATTTTCGACCGATAGTCGGCCGGAGGTACCGCCCGAATCGTCGGAGGTACCGCCCGAGCCGGTTTGTCGCTCTTTGTACCGAAACGGTGATAGATACGATTAACCGTTCCGAACGAATGTTTCGTGGTTTTTAACGTGCTCTGTGAATGTGCGTACAGATTTTGCGAAATGATGAAAAAATATGCGTCGGAAACGGAAATTTCGAGAAATGCGTCATTTACCGTAAATCTGATAACGGGGTCGTATAGCCCGTCGAAAATCATGAAACATTCGTTCGAAGCATTTCACCGTATCGCTCATCGCTTAGACGCAAATCGCTCGGAAACGTTTCGGAGGTGCCGCCCGGAGCCGTGGGACTTTGAAAATTTTCGACCGATAGTCGGCCGGAGGTACCGCCCGAATCGTCGGAGGTACCGCCCGAGCCGGTTTGTCGCTCTTTGTACCGAAACGGTGATAGATACGATTAACCGTTCCGAACGAATGTTTCGTGGTTTTTAACGTGCTCTGTGAATGTGCGTACAGATTTTGCGAAATGATGAAAAAATATGCGTCGGAAACGGAAATTTCGAGAAATGCGTCATTTACCGTAAATCTGATAACGGGGTCGTATAGCCCGTCGAAAATCATGAAACATTCGTTCGAAGCATTTCACCGTATCGCTCATCGCTTAGACGCAAATCGCTCGGAAACGTTTCGGAGGTGCCGCCCGGAGCCGTGGGACTTTGAAAATTTTCGACCGATAGTCGGCCGGAGGTACCGCCCGAATCGTCGGAGGTACCGCCCGAGCCGGTTTGTCGCTCTTTGTACCGAAACGGTGATAGATACGATTAACCGTTCCGAACGAATGTTTCGTGGTTTTTAACGTGCTCTGTGAATGTGCGTACAGATTTTGCGAAATGATGAAAAAATATGCGTCGGAAACGGAAATTTCGAGAAATGCGTCATTTACCGTAAATCTGATAACGGGGTCGTATAGCCCGTCGAAAATCATGAAACATTCGTTCGAAGCATTTCACCGTATCGCTCATCGCTTAGACGCAAATCGCTCGGAAACGTTTCGGAGGTGCCGCCCGGAGCCGTGGGACTTTGAAAATTATCGACCGATAGTCGGCCGGAGGTACCGCCCGAATCGTCGGAGGTACCGCCTGAGCCGGTTTGTCGCTCTTTGTACCGAAACGGTGATAGATACGATTAACCGTTCCGAACGAATGTTTCGTGGTTTTTAACGTGCTCTGTGAATGTGCGTACAGATTTTGCGAAATGATGAAAAAATATGCGTCGGAAACGGAAATTTCGAGAAATGCGTCATTTACCGTAAATCTGATAACGGGGTCGTATAGCCCGTCGAAAATCATGAAACATTCGTTCGAAGCATTTCACCGTATCGCTCATCGCTTAGACGCAAATCGCTCGGAAACGTTTCGGAGGTGCCGCCCGGAGCCGTGGGACTTTGAAAATTTTCGACCGATAGTCGGCCGGAGGTACCGCCCGAATCGTCGGAGGTACCGCCCGAGCCGGTTTGTCGCTCTTTGTACCGAAACGGTGATAGATACGATTAACCGTTCCGAACGAATGTTTCGTGGTTTTTAACGTGCTCTGTGAATGTGCGTACAGATTTTGCGAAATGATGAAAAAATATGCGTCGGAAACGGAAATTTCGAGAAATGCGTCATTTACCGTAAATCTGATAACGGGGTCGTATAGCCCGTCGAAAATCATGAAACATTCGTTCGAAGCATTTCACCGTATCGCTCATCGCTTAGACGCAAATCGCTCGGAAACGTTTCGGAGGTGCCGCCCGGAGCCGTGGGACTTTGAAAATTTTCGACCGATAGTCGGCCGGAGGTACCGCCCGAATCGTCGGAGGTACCGCCCGAGCCGGTTTGTCGCTCTTTGTACCGAAACGGTGATAGATACGATTAACCGTTCCGAACGAATGTTTCGTGGTTTTTAACGTGCTCTGTGAATGTGCGTACAGATTTTGCGAAATGATGAAAAAATATGCGTCGGAAACGGAAATTTCGAGAAATGCGTCATTTACCGTAAATCTGATAACGGGGTCGTATAGCCCGTCGAAAATCATGAAACATTCGTTCGAAGCATTTCACCGTATCGCTCATCGCTTAGACGCAAATCGCTCGGAAACGTTTCGGAGGTGCCGCCCGGAGCCGTGGGACTTTGAAAATTTTCGACCGATAGTCGGCCGGAGGTACCGCCCGAATCGTCGGAGGTACCGCCCGAGCCGGTTTGTCGCTCTTTGTACCGAAACGGTGATAGATACGATTAACCGTTCCGAACGAATGTTTCGTGGTTTTTAACGTGCTCTGTGAATGTGCGTACAGATTTTGCGAAATGATGAAAAAATATGCGTCGGAAACGGAAATTTCGAGAAATGCGTCATTTACCGTAAATCTGATAACGGGGTCGTATAGCCCGTCGAAAATCATGAAACATTCGTTCGAAGCATTTCACCGTATCGCTCATCGCTTAGACGCAAATCGCTCGGAAACGTTTCGGAGGTGCCGCCCGGAGCCGTGGGACTTTGAAAATTTTCGACCGATAGTCGGCCGGAGGTACCGCCCGAATCGTCGGAGGTACCGCCCGAGCCGGTTTGTCGCTCTTTGTACCGAAACGGTGATAGATACGATTAACCGTTCCGAACGAATGTTTCGTGGTTTTTAACGTGCTCTGTGAATGTGCGTACAGATTTTGCGAAATGATGAAAAAATATGCGTCGGAAACGGAAATTTCGAGAAATGCGTCATTTACCGTAAATCTGATAACGGGGTCGTATAGCCCGTCGAAAATCATGAAACATTCGTTCGAAGCATTTCACCGTATCGCTCATCGCTTAGACGCAAATCGCTCGGAAACGTTTCGGAGGTGCCGCCCGGAGCCGTGGGACTTTGAAAATTTTCGACCGATAGTCGGCCGGAGGTACCGCCCGAATCGTCGGAGGTACCGCCCGAGCCGGTTTGTCGCTCTTTGTACCGAAACGGTGATAGATACGATTAACCGTTCCGAACGAATGTTTCGTGGTTTTTAACGTGCTCTGTGAATGTGCGTACAGATTTTGCGAAATGATGAAAAAATATGCGTCGGAAACGGAAATTTCGAGAAATGCGTCATTTACCGTAAATCTGATAACGGGGTCGTATAGCCCGTCGAAAATCATGAAACATTCGTTCGAAGCATTTCACCGTATCGCTCATCGCTTAGACGCAAATCGCTCGGAAACGTTTCGGAGGTGCCGCCCGGAGCCGTGGGACTTTGAAAATTTTCGACCGATAGTCGGCCGGAGGTACCGCCCGAATCGTCGGAGGTACCGCCCGAGCCGGTTTGTCGCTCTTTGTACCGAAACGGTGATAGATACGATTAACCGTTCCGAACGAATGTTTCGTGGTTTTTAACGTGCTCTGTGAATGTGCGTACAGATTTTGCGAAATGATGAAAAAATATGCGTCGGAAACGGAAATTTCGAGAAATGCGTCATTTACCGTAAATCTGATAACGGGGTCGTATAGCCCGTCGAAAATCATGAAACATTCGTTCGAAGCATTTCACCGTATCGCTCATCGCTTAGACGCAAATCGCTCGGAAACGTTTCGGAGGTGCCGCCCGGAGCCGTGGGACTTTGAAAATTTTCGACCGATAGTCGGCCGGAGGTACCGCCCGAATCGTCGGAGGTACCGCCCGAGCCGGTTTGTCGCTCTTTGTACCGAAACGGTGATAGATACGATTAACCGTTCCGAACGAATGTTTCGTGGTTTTTAACGTGCTCTGTGAATGTGCGTACAGATTTTGCGAAATGATGAAAAAATATGCGTCGGAAACGGAAATTTCGAGAAATGCGTCATTTACCGTAAATCTGATAACGGGGTCGTATAGCCCGTCGAAAATCATGAAACATTCGTTCGAAGCATTTCACCGTATCGCTCATCGCTTAGACGCAAATCGCTCGGAAACGTTTCGGAGGTGCCGCCCGGAGCCGTGGGACTTTGAAAATTTTCGACCGATAGTCGGCCGGAGGTACCGCCCGAATCGTCGGAGGTACCGCCCGAGCCGGTTTGTCGCTCTTTGTACCGAAACGGTGATAGATACGATTAACCGTTCCGAACGAATGTTTCGTGGTTTTTAACGTGCTCTGTGAATGTGCGTACAGATTTTGCGAAATGATGAAAAAATATGCGTCGGAAACGGAAATTTCGAGAAATGCGTCATTTACCGTAAATCTGATAACGGGGTCGTATAGCCCGTCGAAAATCATGAAACATTCGTTCGAAGCATTTCACCGTATCGCTCATCGCTTAGACGCAAATCGCTCGGAAACGTTTCGGAGGTGCCGCCCGGAGCCGTGGGACTTTGAAAATTTTCGACCGATAGTCGGCCGGAGGTACCGCCCGAATCGTCGGAGGTACCGCCCGAGCCGGTTTGTCGCTCTTTGTACCGAAACGGTGATAGATACGATTAACCGTTCCGAACGAATGTTTCGTGGTTTTTAACGTGCTCTGTGAATGTGCGTACAGATTTTGCGAAATGATGAAAAAATATGCGTCGGGAACGGAAATTTCGAGAAATGCGTCATTTACCGTAAATCTGATAACGGGGTCGTATAGCCCGTCGAAAATCATGAAACATTCGTTCGAAGCATTTCACCGTATCGCTCATCGCTTAGACGCAAATCGCTCGGAAACGTTTCGGAGGTGCCGCCCGGAGCCGTGGGACTTTGAAAATTTTCGACCGATAGTCGGCCGGAGGTACCGCCCGAATCGTCGGAGGTACCGCCCGAGCCGGTTTGTCGCTCTTTGTACCGAAACGGTGATAGATACGATTAACCGTTCCGAACGAATGTTTCGTGGTTTTTAACGTGCTCTGTGAATGTGCGTACAGATTTTGCGAAATGATGAAAAAATATGCGTCGGAAACGGAAATTTCGAGAAATGCGTCATTTACCGTAAATCTGATAACGGGGTCGTATAGCCCGTCGAAAATCATGAAACATTCGTTCGAAGCATTTCACCGTATCGCTCATCGCTTAGACGCAAATCGCTCGGAAACGTTTCGGAGGTGCCGCCCGGAGCCGTGGGACTTTGAAAATTTTCGACCGATAGTCGGCCGGAGGTACCGCCCGAATCGTCGGAGGTACCGCCCGAGCCGGTTTGTCGCTCTTTGTACCGAAACGGTGATAGATACGATTAACCGTTCCGAACGAATGTTTCGTGGTTTTTAACGTGCTCTGTGAATGTGCGTACAGATTTTGCGAAATGATGAAAAAATATGCGTCGGAAACGGAAATTTCGAGAAATGCGTCATTTACCGTAAATCTGATAACGGGGTCGTATAGCCCGTCGAAAATCATGAAACATTCGTTCGAAGCATTTCACCGTATCGCTCATCGCTTAGACGCAAATCGCTCGGAAACGTTTCGGAGGTGCCGCCCGGAGCCGTGGGACTTTGAAAATTTTCGACCGATAGTCGGCCGGAGGTACCGCCCGAATCGTCGGAGGTACCGCCCGAGCCGGTTTGTCGCTCTTTGTACCGAAACGGTGATAGATACGATTAACCGTTCCGAACGAATGTTTCGTGGTTTTTAACGTGCTCTGTGAATGTGCGTACAGATTTTGCGAAATGATGAAAAAATATGCGTCGGAAACGGAAATTTCGAGAAATGCGTCATTTACCGTAAATCTGATAACGGGGTCGTATAGCCCGTCGAAAATCATGAAACATTCGTTCGAAGCATTTCACCGTATCGCTCATCGCTTAGACGCAAATCGCTCGGAAACGTTTCGGAGGTGCCGCCCGGAGCCGTGGGACTTTGAAAATTTTCGACCGATAGTCGGCCGGAGGTACCGCCCGAATCGTCGGAGGTACCGCCCGAGCCGGTTTGTCGCTCTTTGTACCGAAACGGTGATAGATACGATTAACCGTTCCGAACGAATGTTTCGTGGTTTTTAACGTGCTCTGTGAATGTGCGTACAGATTTTGCGAAATGATGAAAAAATATGCGTCGGAAACGGAAATTTCGAGAAATGCGTCATTTACCGTAAATCTGATAACGGGGTCGTATAGCCCGTCGAAAATCATGAAACATTCGTTCGAAGCATTTCACCGTATCGCTCATCGCTTAGACGCAAATCGCTCGGAAACGTTTCGGAGGTGCCGCCCGGAGCCGTGGGACTTTGAAAATTTTCGACCGATAGTCGGCCGGAGGTACCGCCCGAATCGTCGGAGGTACCGCCCGAGCCGGTTTGTCGCTCTTTGTACCGAAACGGTGATAGATACGATTAACCGTTCCGAACGAATGTTTCGTGGTTTTTAACGTGCTCTGTGAATGTGCGTACAGATTTTGCGAAATGATGAAAAAATATGCGTCGGAAACGGAAATTTCGAGAAATGCGTCATTTACCGTAAATCTGATAACGGGGTCGTATAGCCCGTCGAAAATCATGAAACATTCGTTCGAAGCATTTCACCGTATCGCTCATCGCTTAGACGCAAATCGCTCGGAAACGTTTCGGAGGTGCCGCCCGGAGCCGTGGGACTTTGAAAATTTTCGACCGATAGTCGGCCGGAGGTACCGCCCGAATCGTCGGAGGTACCGCCCGAGCCGGTTTGTCGCTCTTTGTACCGAAACGGTGATAGATACGATTAACCGTTCCGAACGAATGTTTCGTGGTTTTTAACGTGCTCTGTGAATGTGCGTACAGATTTTGCGAAATGATGAAAAAATATGCGTCGGAAACGGAAATTTCGAGAAATGCGTCATTTACCGTAAATCTGATAACGGGGTCGTATAGCCCGTCGAAAATCATGAAACATTCGTTCGAAGCATTTCACCGTATCGCTCATCGCTTAGACGCAAATCGCTCGGAAACGTTTCGGAGGTGCCGCCCGGAGCCGTGGGACTTTGAAAATTTTCGACCGATAGTCGGCCGGAGGTACCGCCCGAATCGTCGGAGGTACCGCCCGAGCCGGTTTGTCGCTCTTTGTACCGAAACGGTGATAGATACGATTAACCGTTCCGAACGAATGTTTCGTGGTTTTTAACGTGCTCTGTGAATGTGCGTACAGATTTTGCGAAATGATGAAAAAATATGCGTCGGAAACGGAAATTTCGAGAAATGCGTCATTTACCGTAAATCTGATAACGGGGTCGTATAGCCCGTCGAAAATCATGAAACATTCGTTCGAAGCATTTCACCGTATCGCTCATCGCTTAGACGCAAATCGCTCGGAAACGTTTCGGAGGTGCCGCCCGGAGCCGTGGGACTTTGAAAATTTTCGACCGATAGTCGGCCGGAGGTACCGCCCGAATCGTCGGAGGTACCGCCCGAGCCGGTTTGTCGCTCTTTGTACCGAAACGGTGATAGATACGATTAACCGTTCCGAACGAATGTTTCGTGGTTTTTAACGTGCTCTGTGAATGTGCGTACAGATTTTGCGAAATGATGAAAAAATATGCGTCGGAAACGGAAATTTCGAGAAATGCGTCATTTACCGTAAATCTGATAACGGGGTCGTATAGCCCGTCGAAAATCATGAAACATTCGTTCGAAGCATTTCACCGTATCGCTCATCGCTTAGACGCAAATCGCTCGGAAACGTTTCGGAGGTGCCGCCCGGAGCCGTGGGACTTTGAAAATTTTCGACCGATAGTCGGCCGGAGGTACCGCCCGAATCGTCGGAGGTACCGCCCGAGCCGGTTTGTCGCTCTTTGTACCGAAACGGTGATAGATACGATTAACCGTTCCGAACGAATGTTTCGTGGTTTTTAACGTGCTCTGTGAATGTGCGTACAGATTTTGCGAAATGATGAAAAAATATGCGTCGGAAACGGAAATTTCGAGAAATGCGTCATTTACCGTAAATCTGATAACGGGGTCGTATAGCCCGTCGAAAATCATGAAACATTCGTTCGAAGCATTTCACCGTATCGCTCATCGCTTAGACGCAAATCGCTCGGAAACGTTTCGGAGGTGCCGCCCGGAGCCGTGGGACTTTGAAAATTTTCACCGATAGTCGGCCGGAGGTACCGCCCGAATCGTCGGAGGTACCGCCCGAGCCGGTTTGTCGCTTTTTGTACCGAAACGGTGATAGATACGATTAACCGTTCCGAACGAATGTTTCGTGGTTTTTAACGTGCTCTGTGAATGTGCGTACAGATTTTGCGAAATGATGAAAAAATATGCGTCGGAAACGGAAATTTCGAGAAATGCGTCATTTACCGTAAATCTGATAACGGGGTCGTATAGCCCAGTCGAAAATCATGAAACATTCGTTCGAAGCATTTCACCGTATCGCTCATCGCTTAGACGCAAATCGCTCGGAAACGTTTCGGAGGTGCCGCCCGGAGCCGTGGGACTTTGAAAATTTTCGACCGATAGTCGGCCGGAGGTACCGCCCGAATCGTCGGAGGTACCGCCCGAGCCGGTTTGTCGCTTTTTGTACCGAAACGGTGATAGATACGATTAACCGTTCCGAACGAATGTTTCGTGGTTTTTAACGTGCTCTGTGAATGTGCGTACAGATTTTGCGAAATGATGAAAAAATATGCGTCGGAAACGGAAATTTCGAGAAATGCGTCATTTACCGTAAATCTGATAACGGGGTCGTATAGCCCGTCGAAAATCATGAAACATTCGTTCGAAGCATTTCACCGTATCGCTCATCGCTTAGACGCAAATCGCTCGGAAACGTTTCGGAGGTGCCGCCCGGAGCCGTGGGACTTTGAAAATTTTCGACCGATAGTCGGCCGGAGGTACCGCCCGAATCGTCGGAGGTACCGCCCGAGCCGGTTTGTCGCTTTTTGTACCGAAACGGTGATAGATACGATTAACCGTTCCGAACGAATGTTTCGTGGTTTTTAACGTGCTCTGTGAATGTGCGTACAGATTTTGCGAAATGATGAAAAAATATGCGTCGGAAACGGAAATTTCGAGAAATGCGTCATTTACCGTAAATCTGATAACGGGGTCGTATAGCCCGTCGAAAATCATGAAACATTCGTTCGAAGCATTTCACCGTATCGCTCATCGCTTAGACGCAAATCGCTCGGAAACGTTTCGGAGGTGCCGCCCGGAGCCGTGGGACTTTGAAAATTTTCGACCGATAGTCGGCCGGAGGTACCGCCCGAATCGTCGGAGGTACCGCCCGAGCCGGTTTGTCGCTTTTTGTACCGAAACGGTGATAGATACGATTAACCGTTCCGAACGAATGTTTCGTGGTTTTTAACGTGCTCTGTGAATGTGCGTACAGATTTTGCGAAATGATGAAAAAATATGCGTCGGAAACGGAAATTTCGAGAAATGCGTCATTTACCGTAAATCTGATAACGGGGTCGTATAGCCCGTCGAAAATCATGAAACATTCGTTCGAAGCATTTCACCGTATCGCTCATCGCTTAGACGCAAATCGCTCGGAAACGTTTCGGAGGTGCCGCCCGGAGCCGTGGGACTTTGAAAATTTTCGACCGATAGTCGGCCGGAGGTACCGCCCGAATCGTCGGAGGTACCGCCCGAGCCGGTTTGTCGCTTTTTGTACCGAAACGGTGATAGATACGATTAACCGTTCCGAACGAATGTTTCGTGGTTTTTAACGTGCTCTGTGAATGTGCGTACAGATTTTGCGAAATGATGAAAAAATATGCGTCGGAAACGGAAATTTCGAGAAATGCGTCATTTACCGTAAATCTGATAACGGGGTCGTATAGCCCGTCGAAAATCATGAAACATTCGTTCGAAGCATTTCACCGTATCGCTCATCGCTTAGACGCAAATCGCTCGGAAACGTTTCGGAGGTGCCGCCCGGAGCCGTGGGACTGAAAATTTTCGACCGATAGTCGGCCGGAGGTACCGCCCGAATCGTCGGAGGTACCGCCCGAGCCGGTTTGTCGCTTTTTGTACCGAAACGGTGATAGATACGATTAACCGTTCCGAACGAATGTTTCGTGGTTTTTAACGTGCTCTGTGAATGTGCGTACAGATTTTGCGAAATGATGAAAAAATATGCGTCGGAAACGGAAATTTCGAGAAATGCGTCATTTACCGTAAATCTGATAACGGGGTCGTATAGCCCGTCGAAAATCATGAAACATTCGTTCGAAGCATTTCACCGTATCGCTCATCGCTTAGACGCAAATCGCTCGGAAACGTTTCGGAGGTGCCGCCCGGAGCCGTGGGACTTTGAAAATTTTCGACCGATAGTCGGCCGGAGGTACCGCCCGAATCGTCGGAGGTACCGCCCGAGCCGGTTTGTCGCTTTTTGTACCGAAACGGTGATAGATACGATTAACCGTTCCGAACGAATGTTTCGTGGTTTTTAACGTGCTCTGTGAATGTGCGTACAGATTTTGCGAAATGATGAAAAAATTTGCGTCGGAAACGGAAATTTCGAGAAATGCGTCATTTACCGTAAATCTGATAACGGGGTCGTATAGCCCGTCGAAAATCATGAAACATTCGTTCGAAGCATTTCACCGTATCGCTCATCGCTTAGACGCAAATCGCTCGGAAACGTTTCGGAGGTGCCGCCCGGAGCCGTGGGACTTTGAAAATTTTCGACCGATAGTCGGCCGGAGGTACCGCCCGAATCGTCGGAGGTACCGCCCGAGCCGGTTTGTCGCTTTTTGTACCGAAACGGTGATAGATACGATTAACCGTTCCGAACGAATGTTTCGTGGTTTTTAACGTGCTCTGTGAATGTGCGTACAGATTTTGCGAAATGATGAAAAAATATGCGTCGGAAACGGAAATTTCGAGAAATGCGTCATTTACAGTAAATCTGATAACGGGGTCGTATAGCCCGTCGAAAATCATGAAACATTCGTTCGAAGCATTTCACCGTATCGCTCATCGCTTAGACGCAAATCGCTCGGAAACGTTTCGGAGGTGCCGCCCGGAGCCGTGGGACTTTGAAAATTTTCGACCGATAGTCGGCCGGAGGTACCGCCCGAATCGTCGGAGGTACCGCCCGAGCCGGTTTGTCGCTTTTTGTACCGAAACGGTGATAGATACGATTAACCGTTCCGAACGAATGTTTCGTGGTTTTTAACGTGCTCTGTGAATGTGCGTACAGATTTTGCGAAATGATGAAAAAATATGCGTCGGAAACGGAAATTTCGAGTAATGCGTCATTTACCGTAAATCTGATAACGGGGTCGTATAGCCCGTCGAAAATCATGAAACATTCGTTCGAAGCATTTCACCGTATCGCTCATCGCTTAGACGCAAATCGCTCGGAAACGTTTCGGAGGTGCCGCCCGGAGCCGTGGGACTTTGAAAATTTTCGACCGATAGTCGGCCGGAGGTACCGCCCGAATCGTCGGAGGTACCGCCCGAGCCGGTTTGTCGCTTTTTGTACCGAAACGGTGATAGATACGATTAACCGTTCCGAACGAATGTTTCGTGGTTTTTAACGTGCTCTGTGAATGTGCGTACAGATTTTGCGAAATGATGAAAAAATATGCGTCGGAAACGGAAATTTCGAGAAATGCGTCATTTACCGTAAATCTGATAACGGGGTCGTATAGCCCGTCGAAAATCATGAAACATTCGTTCGAAGCATTTCACCGTATCGCTCATCGCTTAGACGCAAATCGCTCGGAAACGTTTCGGAGGTGCCGCCCGGAGCCGTGGGACTTTGAAAATTTTCGACCGATAGTCGGCCGGAGGTACCGCCCGAATCGTCGGAGGTACCGCCCGAGCCGGTTTGTCGCTTTTTGTACCGAAACGGTGATAGATACGATTAACCGTTCCGAACGAATGTTTCGTGGTTTTTAACGTGCTCTGTGAATGTGCGTACAGATTTTGCGAAATGATGAAAAAATATGCGTCGGAAACGGAAATTTCGAGAAATGCGTCATTTACCGTAAATCTGATAACGGGGTCGTATAGCCCGTCGAAAATCATGAAACATTCGTTCGAAGCATTTCACCGTATCGCTCATCGCTTAGACGCAAATCGCTCGGAAACGTTTCGGAGGTGCCGCCCGGAGCCGTGGGACTTTGAAAATTTTCGACCGATAGTCGGCCGGAGGTACCGCCCGAATCGTCGGAGGTACCGCCCGAGCCGGTTTGTCGCTTTTTGTACCGAAACGGTGATAGATACGATTAACCGTTCCGAACGAATGTTTCGTGGTTTTTAACGTGCTCTGTGAATGTGCGTACAGATTTAGCGAAATGATGAAAAAATATGCGTCGGAAACGGAAATTTCGAGAAATGCGTCATTTACCGTAAATCTGATAACGGGGTCGTATAGCCCGTCGAAAATCATGAAACATTCGTTCGAAGCATTTCACCGTATCGCTCATCGCTTAGACGCAAATCGCTCGGAAACGTTTCGGAGGTGCCGCCCGGAGCCGTGGGACTTTGAAAATTTTCGACCGATAGTCGGCCGGAGGTACCGCCCGAATCGTCGGAGGTACCGCCCGAGCCGGTTTGTCGCTTTTTGTACCGAAACGGTGATAGATACGATTAACCGTTCCGAACGAATGTTTCGTGGTTTTTAACGTGCTCTGTGAATGTGCGTACAGATTTAGCGAAATGATGAAAAAATATGCGTCGGAAACGAAAATTTCGAGAAATGCGTCATTTACCGTAAATCTGATAACGGGGTCGTATAGCCCGTCGAAAATCATGAAACATTCGTTCGAAGCATTTCACCGTATCGCTCATCGCTTAGACGCAAATCGCTCGGAAACGTTTCGGAGGTGCCGCCCGGAGCCGTGGGACTGAAAATTTTCGACCGATAGTCGGCCGGAGGTACCGCCCGAATCGTCGGAGGTACCGCCCGAGCCGGTTTGTCGCTTTTTGTACCGAAACGGTGATAGATACGATTAACCGTTCCGAACGAATGTTTCGTGGTTTTTAACGTGCTCTGTGAATGTGCGTACAGATTTTGCGAAATGATGAAAAAATATGCGTCGGAAACGGAAATTTCGAGAAATGCGTCATTTACCGTAAATCTGATAACGGGGTCGTATAGCCCGTCGAAAATCATGAAACATTCGTTCGAAGCATTTCACCGTATCGCTCATCGCTTAGACGCAAATCGCTCGGAAACGTTTCGGAGGTGCCGCCCGGAGCCGTGGGACTTTGAAAATTTTCGACCGATAGTCGGCCGGAGGTACCGCCCGAATCGTCGGAGGTACCGCCCGAGCCGGTTTGTCGCTTTTTGTACCGAAACGGTGATAGATACGATTAACCGTTCCGAACGAATGTTTCGTGGTTTTTAACGTGCTCTGTGAATGTGCGTACAGATTTTGCGAAATGATGAAAAAATTTGCGTCGGAAACGGAAATTTCGAGAAATGCGTCATTTACCGTAAATCTGATAACGGGGTCGTATAGCCCGTCGAAAATCATGAAACATTCGTTCGAAGCATTTCACCGTATCGCTCATCGCTTAGACGCAAATCGCTCGGAAACGTTTCGGAGGTGCCGCCCGGAGCCGTGGGACTTTGAAAATTTTCGACCGATAGTCGGCCGGAGGTACCGCCCGAATCGTCGGAGGTACCGCCCGAGCCGGTTTGTCGCTTTTTGTACCGAAACGGTGATAGATACGATTAACCGTTCCGAACGAATGTTTCGTGGTTTTTAACGTGCTCTGTGAATGTGCGTACAGATTTTGCGAAATGATGAAAAAATATGCGTCGGAAACGGAAATTTCGAGAAATGCGTCATTTACCGTAAATCTGATAACGGGGTCGTATAGCCCGTCGAAAATCATGAAACATTCGTTCGAAGCATTTCACCGTATCGCTCATCGCTTAGACGCAAATCGCTCGGAAACGTTTCGGAGGTGCCGCCCGGAGCCGTGGGACTTTGAAAATTTTCGACCGATAGTCGGCCGGAGGTACCGCCCGAATCGTCGGAGGTACCGCCCGAGCCGGTTTGTCGCTTTTTGTACCGAAACGGTGATAGATACGATTAACCGTTCCGAACGAATGTTTCGTGGTTTTTAACGTGCTCTGTGAATGTGCGTACAGATTTTGCGAAATGATGAAAAAATATGCGTCGGAAACGGAAATTTCGAGAAATGCGTCATTTACCGTAAATCTGATAACGGGGTCGTATAGCCCGTCGAAAATCATGAAACATTCGTTCGAAGCATTTCACCGTATCGCTCATCGCTTAGACGCAAATCGCTCGGAAACGTTTCGGAGGTGCCGCCCGGAGCCGTGGGACTTTGAAAATTTTCGACCGATAGTCGGCCGGAGGTACCGCCCGAATCGTCGGAGGTACCGCCCGAGCCGGTTTGTCGCTTTTTGTACCGAAACGGTGATAGATACGATTAACCGTTCCGAACGAATGTTTCGTGGTTTTTAACGTGCTCTGTGAATGTGCGTACAGATTTTGCGAAATGATGAAAAAATATGCGTCGGAAACGGAAATTTCGAGAAATGCGTCATTTACCGTAAATCTGATAACGGGGTCGTATAGCCCGTCGAAAATCATGAAACATTCGTTCGAAGCATTTCACCGTATCGCTCATCGCTTAGACGCAAATCGCTCGGAAACGTTTCGGAGGTGCCGCCCGGAGCCGTGGGACTTTGAAAATTTTCGACCGATAGTCGGCCGGAGGTACCGCCCGAATCGTCGGAGGTACCGCCCGAGCCGGTTTGTCGCTTTTTGTACCGAAACGGTGATAGATACGATTAACCGTTCCGAACGAATGTTTCGTGGTTTTTAACGTGCTCTGTGAATGTGCGTACAGATTTAGCGAAATGATGAAAAAATATGCGTCGGAAACGGAAATTTCGAGAAATGCGTCATTTACCGTAAATCTGATAACGGGGTCGTATAGCCCGTCGAAAATCATGAAACATTCGTTCGAAGCATTTCACCGTATCGCTCATCGCTTAGACGCAAATCGCTCGGAAACGTTTCGGAGGTGCCGCCCGGAGCCGTGGGACTTTGAAAATTTTCGACCGATAGTCGGCCGGAGGTACCGCCCGAATCGTCGGAGGTACCGCCCGAGCCGGTTTGTCGCTTTTTGTACCGAAACGGTGATAGATACGATTAACCGTTCCGAACGAATGTTTCGTGGTTTTTAACGTGCTCTGTGAATGTGCGTACAGATTTTGCGAAATGATGAAAAAATATGCGTCGGAAACGGAAATTTCGAGAAATGCGTCATTTACCGTAAATCTGATAACAGGGTCGTATAGCCCGTCGAAAATCATGAAACATTCGTTCGAAGCATTTCACCGTATCGCTCATCGCTTAGACGCAAATCGCTCGGAAACGTTTCGGAGGTGCCGCCCGGAGCCGTGGGACTTTGAAAATTTTCGACCGATAGTCGGCCGGAGGTACCGCCCGAATCGTCGGAGGTACCGCCCGAGCCGGTTTGTCGCTTTTTGTACCGAAACGGTGATAGATACGATTAACCGTTCCGAACGAATGTTTCGTGGTTTTTAACGTGCTCTGTGAATGTGCGTACAGATTTTGCGAAATGATGAAAAAATATGCGTCGGAAACGGAAATTTCGAGAAATGCGTCATTTACCGTAAATCTGATAACGGGGTCGTATAGCCCGTCGAAAATCATGAAACATTCGTTCGAAGCATTTCACCGTATCGCTCATCGCTTAGACGCAAATCGCTCGGAAACGTTTCGGAGGTGCCGCCCGGAGCCGTGGGACTTTGAAAATTTTCGACCGATAGTCGGCCGGAGGTACCGCCCGAATCGTCGGAGGTACCGCCCGAGCCGGTTTGTCGCTTTTTGTACCGAAACGGTGATAGATACGATTAACCGTTCCGAACGAATGTTTCGTGGTTTTTAACGTGCTCTGTGAATGTGCGTACAGATTTTGCGAAATGATGAAAAAATATGCGTCGGAAACGGAAATTTCGAGAAATGCGTCATTTACCGTAAATCTGATAACGGGGTCGTATAGCCCGTCGAAAATCATGAAACATTCGTTCGAAGCATTTCACCGTATCGCTCATCGCTTAGACGCAAATCGCTCGGAAACGTTTCGGAGGTGCCGCCCGGAGCCGTGGGACTTTGAAAATTTTCGACCGATAGTCGGCCGGAGGTACCGCCCGAATCGTCGGAGGTACCGCCCGAGCCGGTTTGTCGCTTTTTGTACCGAAACGGTGATAGATACGATTAACCGTTCCGAACGAATGTTTCGTGGTTTTTAACGTGCTCTGTGAATGTGCGTACAGATTTTGCGAAATGATGAAAAAATATGCGTCGGAAACGGAAATTTCGAGAAATGCGTCATTTACCGTAAATCTGATAACGGGGTCGTATAGCCCGTCGAAAATCATGAAACATTCGTTCGAAGCATTTCACCGTATCGCTCATCGCTTAGACGCAAATCGCTCGGAAACGTTTCGGAGGTGCCGCCCGGAGCCGTGGGACTTTGAAAATTTTCGACCGATAGTCGGCCGGAGGTACCGCCCGAATCGTCGGAGGTACCGCCCGAGCCGGTTTGTCGCTTTTTGTACCGAAACGGTGATAGATACGATTAACCGTTCCGAACGAATGTTTCGTGGTTTTTAACGTGCTCTGTGAATGTGCGTACAGATTTTGCGAAATGATGAAAAAATATGCGTCGGAAACGGAAATTTCGAGAAATGCGTCATTTACCGTAAATCTGATAACGGGGTCGTATAGCCCGTCGAAAATCATGAAACATTCGTTCGAAGCATTTCACCGTATCGCTCATCGCTTAGACGCAAATCGCTCGGAAACGTTTCGGAGGTGCCGCCCGGAGCCGTGGGACTTTGAAAATTTTCGACCGATAGTCGGCCGGAGGTACCGCCCGAATCGTCGGAGGTACCGCCCGAGCCGGTTTGTCGCTTTTTGTACCGAAACGGTGATAGATACGATTAACCGTTCCGAACGAATGTTTCGTGGTTTTTAACGTGCTCTGTGAATGTGCGTACAGATTTTGCGAAATGATGAAAAAATATGCGTCGGAAACGGAAATTTCGAGAAATGCGTCATTTACCGTAAATCTGATAACGGGGTCGTATAGCCCGTCGAAAATCATGAAACATTCGTTCGAAGCATTTCACCGTATCGCTCATCGCTTAGACGCAAATCGCTCGGAAACGTTTCGGAGGTGCCGCCCGGAGCCGTGGGACTTTGAAAATTTTCGACCGATAGTCGGCCGGAGGTACCGCCCGAATCGTCGGAGGTACCGCCCGAGCCGGTTTGTCGCTTTTTGTACCGAAACGGTGATAGATACGATTAACCGTTCCGAACGAATGTTTCGTGGTTTTTAACGTGCTCTGTGAATGTGCGTACAGATTTTGCGAAATGATGAAAAAATATGCGTCGGAAACGGAAATTTCGAGAAATGCGTCATTTACCGTAAATCTGATAACAGGGTCGTATAGCCCGTCGAAAATCATGAAACATTCGTTCGAAGCATTTCACCGTATCGCTCATCGCTTAGACGCAAATCGCTCGGAAACGTTTCGGAGGTGCCGCCCGGAGCCGTGGGACTTTGAAAATTTTCGACCGATAGTCGGCCGGAGGTACCGCCCGAATCGTCGGAGGTACCGCCCGAGCCGGTTTGTCGCTTTTTGTACCGAAACGGTGATAGATACGATTAACCGTTCCGAACGAATGTTTCGTGGTTTTTAACGTGCTCTGTGAATGTGCGTACAGATTTTGCGAAATGATGAAAAAATATGCGTCGGAAACGGAAATTTCGAGAAATGCGTCATTTACCGTAAATCTGATAACGGGGTCGTATAGCCCGTCGAAAATCATGAAACATTCGTTCGAAGCATTTCACCGTATCGCTCATCGCTTAGACGCAAATCGCTCGGAAACGTTTCGGAGGTGCCGCCCGGAGCCGTGGGACTTTGAAAATTTTCGACCGATAGTCGGCCGGAGGTACCGCCCGAATCGTCGGAGGTACCGCCCGAGCCGGTTTGTCGCTTTTTGTACCGAAACGGTGATAGATACGATTAACCGTTCCGAACGAATGTTTCGTGGTTTTTAACGTGCTCTGTGAATGTGCGTACAGATTTTGCGAAATGATGAAAAAATATGCGTCGGAAACGGAAATTTCGAGAAATGCGTCATTTACCGTAAATCTGATAACGGGGTCGTATAGCCCGTCGAAAATCATGAAACATTCGTTCGAAGCATTTCACCGTATCGCTCATCGCTTAGACGCAAATCGCTCGGAAACGTTTCGGAGGTGCCGCCCGGAGCCGTGGGACTTTGAAAATTTTCGACCGATAGTCGGCCGGAGGTACCGCCCGAATCGTCGGAGGTACCGCCCGAGCCGGTTTGTCGCTTTTTGTACCGAAACGGTGATAGATACGATTAACCGTTCCGAACGAATGTTTCGTGGTTTTTAACGTGCTCTGTGAATGTGCGTACAGATTTTGCGAAATGATGAAAAAATATGCGTCGGAAACGGAAATTTCGAGAAATGCGTCATTTACCGTAAATCTGATAACGGGGTCGTATAGCCCGTCGAAAATCATGAAACATTCGTTCGAAGCATTTCACCGTATCGCTCATCGCTTAGACGCAAATCGCTCGGAAACGTTTCGGAGGTGCCGCCCGGAGCCGTGGGACTTTGAAAATTTTCGACCGATAGTCGGCCGGAGGTACCGCCCGAATCGTCGGAGGTACCGCCCGAGCCGGTTTGTCGCTTTTTGTACCGAAACGGTGATAGATACGATTAACCGTTCCGAACGAATGTTTCGTGGTTTTTAACGTGCTCTGTGAATGTGCGTACAGATTTTGCGAAATGATGAAAAAATATGCGTCGGAAACGGAAATTTCGAGAAATGCGTCATTTACCGTAAATCTGATAACGGGGTCGTATAGCCCGTCGAAAATCATGAAACATTCGTTCGAAGCATTTCACCGTATCGCTCATCGCTTAGACGCAAATCGCTCGGAAACGTTTCGGAGGTGCCGCCCGGAGCCGTGGGACTTTGAAAATTTTCGACCGATAGTCGGCCGGAGGTACCGCCCGAATCGTCGGAGGTACCGCCCGAGCCGGTTTGTCGCTTTTTGTACCGAAACGGTGATAGATACGATTAACCGTTCCGAACGAATGTTTCGTGGTTTTTAACGTGCTCTGTGAATGTGCGTACAGATTTTGCGAAATGATGAAAAAATATGCGTCGGAAACGGAAATTTCGAGAAATGCGTCATTTACCGTAAATCTGATAACGGGGTCGTATAGCCCGTCGAAAATCATGAAACATTCGTTCGAAGCATTTCACCGTATCGCTCATCGCTTAGACGCAAATCGCTCGGAAACGTTTCGGAGGTGCCGCCCGGAGCCGTGGGACTTTGAAAATTTTCGACCGATAGTCGGCCGGAGGTACCGCCCGAATCGTCGGAGGTACCGCCCGAGCCGGTTTGTCGCTTTTTGTACCGAAACGGTGATAGATACGATTAACCGTTCCGAACGAATGTTTCGTGGTTTTTAACGTGCTCTGTGAATGTGCGTACAGATTTTGCGAAATGATGAAAAAATATGCGTCGGAAACGGAAATTTCGAGAAATGCGTCATTTACCGTAAATCTGATAACGGGGTCGTATAGCCCGTCGAAAATCATGAAACATTCGTTCGAAGCATTTCACCGTATCGCTCATCGCTTAGACGCAAATCGCTCGGAAACGTTTCGGAGGTGCCGCCCGGAGCCGTGGGACTTTGAAAATTTTCGACCGATAGTCGGCCGGAGGTACCGCCCGAATCGTCGGAGGTACCGCCCGAGCCGGTTTGTCGCTTTTTGTACCGAAACGGTGATAGATACGATTAACCGTTCCGAACGAATGTTTCGTGGTTTTTAACGTGCTCTGTGAATGTGCGTACAGATTTTGCGAAATGATGAAAAAATATGCGTCGGAAACGGAAATTTCGAGAAATGCGTCATTTACCGTAAATCTGATAACGGGGTCGTATAGCCCGTCGAAAATCATGAAACATTCGTTCGAAGCATTTCACCGTATCGCTCATCGCTTAGACGCAAATCGCTCGGAAACGTTTCGGAGGTGCCGCCCGGAGCCGTGGGACTTTGAAAATTTTCGACCGATAGTCGGCCGGAGGTACCGCCCGAATCGTCGGAGGTACCGCCCGAGCCGGTTTGTCGCTTTTTGTACCGAAACGGTGATAGATACGATTAACCGTTCCGAACGAATGTTTCGTGGTTTTTAACGTGCTCTGTGAATGTGCGTACAGATTTTGCGAAATGATGAAAAAATATGCGTCGGAAACGGAAATTTCGAGAAATGCGTCATTTACCGTAAATCTGATAACAGGGTCGTATAGCCCGTCGAAAATCATGAAACATTCGTTCGAAGCATTTCACCGTATCGCTCATCGCTTAGACGCAAATCGCTCGGAAACGTTTCGGAGGTGCCGCCCGGAGCCGTGGGACTTTGAAAATTTTCGACCGATAGTCGGCCGGAGGTACCGCCCGAATCGTCGGAGGTACCGCCCGAGCCGGTTTGTCGCTTTTTGTACCGAAACGGTGATAGATACGATTAACCGTTCCGAACGAATGTTTCGTGGTTTTTAACGTGCTCTGTGAATGTGCGTACAGATTTTGCGAAATGATGAAAAAATATGCGTCGGAAACGGAAATTTCGAGAAATGCGTCATTTACCGTAAATCTGATAACGGGGTCGTATAGCCCGTCGAAAATCATGAAACATTCGTTCGAAGCATTTCACCGTATCGCTCATCGCTTAGACGCAAATCGCTCGGAAACGTTTCGGAGGTGCCGCCCGGAGCCGTGGGACTTTGAAAATTTTCGACCGATAGTCGGCCGGAGGTACCGCCCGAATCGTCGGAGGTACCGCCCGAGCCGGTTTGTCGCTTTTTGTACCGAAACGGTGATAGATACGATTAACCGTTCCGAACGAATGTTTCGTGGTTTTTAACGTGCTCTGTGAATGTGCGTACAGATTTTGCGAAATGATGAAAAAATATGCGTCGGAAACGGAAATTTCGAGAAATGCGTCATTTACCGTAAATCTGATAACGGGGTCGTATAGCCCGTCGAAAATCATGAAACATTCGTTCGAAGCATTTCACCGTATCGCTCATCGCTTAGACGCAAATCGCTCGGAAACGTTTCGGAGGTGCCGCCCGGAGCCGTGGGACTTTGAAAATTTTCGACCGATAGTCGGCCGGAGGTACCGCCCGAATCGTCGGAGGTACCGCCCGAGCCGGTTTGTCGCTTTTTGTACCGAAACGGTGATAGATACGATTAACCGTTCCGAACGAATGTTTCGTGGTTTTTAACGTGCTCTGTGAATGTGCGTACAGATTTTGCGAAATGATGAAAAAATATGCGTCGGAAACGGAAATTTCGAGAAATGCGTCATTTACCGTAAATCTGATAACGGGGTCGTATAGCCCGTCGAAAATCATGAAACATTCGTTCGAAGCATTTCACCGTATCGCTCATCGCTTAGACGCAAATCGCTCGGAAACGTTTCGGAGGTGCCGCCCGGAGCCGTGGGACTTTGAAAATTTTCGACCGATAGTCGGCCGGAGGTACCGCCCGAATCGTCGGAGGTACCGCCCGAGCCGGTTTGTCGCTTTTTGTACCGAAACGGTGATAGATACGATTAACCGTTCCGAACGAATGTTTCGTGGTTTTTAACGTGCTCTGTGAATGTGCGTACAGATTTTGCGAAATGATGAAAAAATATGCGTCGGAAACGGAAATTTCGAGAAATGCGTCATTTACCGTAAATCTGATAACGGGGTCGTATAGCCCGTCGAAAATCATGAAACATTCGTTCGAAGCATTTCACCGTATCGCTCATCGCTTAGACGCAAATCGCTCGGAAACGTTTCGGAGGTGCCGCCCGGAGCCGTGGGACTTTGAAAATTTTCGACCGATAGTCGGCCGGAGGTACCGCCCGAATCGTCGGAGGTACCGCCCGAGCCGGTTTGTCGCTTTTTGTACCGAAACGGTGATAGATACGATTAACCGTTCCGAACGAATGTTTCGTGGTTTTTAACGTGCTCTGTGAATGTGCGTACAGATTTTGCGAAATGATGAAAAAATATGCGTCGGAAACGGAAATTTCGAGAAATGCGTCATTTACCGTAAATCTGATAACGGGGTCGTATAGCCCGTCGAAAATCATGAAACATTCGTTCGAAGCATTTCACCGTATCGCTCATCGCTTAGACGCAAATCGCTCGGAAACGTTTCGGAGGTGCCGCCCGGAGCCGTGGGACTTTGAAAATTTTCGACCGATAGTCGGCCGGAGGTACCGCCCGAATCGTCGGAGGTACCGCCCGAGCCGGTTTGTCGCTTTTTGTACCGAAACGGTGATAGATACGATTAACCGTTCCGAACGAATGTTTCGTGGTTTTTAACGTGCTCTGTGAATGTGCGTACAGATTTTGCGAAATGATGAAAAAATATGCGTCGGAAACGGAAATTTCGAGAAATGCGTCATTTACCGTAAATCTGATAACGGGGTCGTATAGCCCGTCGAAAATCATGAAACATTCGTTCGAAGCATTTCACCGTATCGCTCATCGCTTAGACGCAAATCGCTCGGAAACGTTTCGGAGGTGCCGCCCGGAGCCGTGGGACTTTGAAAATTTTCGACCGATAGTCGGCCGGAGGTACCGCCCGAATCGTCGGAGGTACCGCCCGAGCCGGTTTGTCGCTTTTTGTACCGAAACGGTGATAGATACGATTAACCGTTCCGAACGAATGTTTCGTGGTTTTTAACGTGCTCTGTGAATGTGCGTACAGATTTTGCGAAATGGTGAAAAAATATGCGTCGGAAACGGAAATTTCGAGAAATGCGTCATTTACAGTAAATCTGATAACGGGGTCGTATAGCCCGTCGAAAATCATGAAACATTCGTTCGAAGCATTTCACCGTATCGCTCATCGCTTAGACGCAAATCGCTCGGAAACGTTTCGGAGGTGCCGCCCGGAGCCGTGGGACTTTGAAAATTTTCGACCGATAGTCGGCCGGAGGTACCGCCCGAATCGTCGGAGGTACCGCCCGAGCCGGTTTGTCGCTTTTTGTACCGAAACGGTGATAGATACGATTAACCGTTCCGAACGAATGTTTCGTGGTTTTTAACGTGCTCTGTGAATGTGCGTACAGATTTTGCGAAATGATGAAAAAATATGCGTCGGAAACGGAAATTTCGAGAAATGCGTCATTTACCGTAAATCTGATAACGGGGTCGTATAGCCCGTCGAAAATCATGAAACATTCGTTCGAAGCATTTCACCGTATCGCTCATCGCTTAGACGCAAATCGCTCGGAAACGTTTCGGAGGTGCCGCCCGGAGCCGTGGGACTTTGAAAATTTTCGACCGATAGTCGGCCGGAGGTACCGCCCGAATCGTCGGAGGTACCGCCCGAGCCGGTTTGTCGCTTTTTGTACCGAAACGGTGATAGATACGATTAACCGTTCCGAACGAATGTTTCGTGGTTTTTAACGTGCTCTGTGAATGTGCGTACAGATTTTGCGAAATGATGAAAAAATATGCGTCGGAAACGGAAATTTCGAGAAATGCGTCATTTACCGTAAATCTGATAACGGGGTCGTATAGCCCGTCGAAAATCATGAAACATTCGTTCGAAGCATTTCACCGTATCGCTCATCGCTTAGACGCAAATCGCTCGGAAACGTTTCGGAGGTGCCGCCCGGAGCCGTGGGACTTTGAAAATTTTCGACCGATAGTCGGCCGGAGGTACCGCCCGAATCGTCGGAGGTACCGCCCGAGCCGGTTTGTCGCTTTTTGTACCGAAACGGTGATAGATACGATTAACCGTTCCGAACGAATGTTTCGTGGTTTTTAACGTGCTCTGTGAATGTGCGTACAGATTTTGCGAAATGATGAAAAAATATGCGTCGGAAACGGAAATTTCGAGAAATGCGTCATTTACCGTAAATCTGATAACGGGGTCGTATAGCCCGTCGAAAATCATGAAACATTCGTTCGAAGCATTTCACCGTATCGCTCATCGCTTAGACGCAAATCGCTCGGAAACGTTTCGGAGGTGCCGCCCGGAGCCGTGGGACTTTGAAAATTTTCGACCGATAGTCGGCCGGAGGTACCGCCCGAATCGTCGGAGGTACCGCCCGAGCCGGTTTGTCGCTTTTTGTACCGAAACGGTGATAGATACGATTAACCGTTCCGAACGAATGTTTCGTGGTTTTTAACGTGCTCTGTGAATGTGCGTACAGATTTTGCGAAATGATGAAAAAATATGCGTCGGAAACGGAAATTTCGAGAAATGCGTCATTTACCGTAAATCTGATAACGGGGTCGTATAGCCCGTCGAAAATCATGAAACATTCGTTCGAAGCATTTCACCGTATCGCTCATCGCTTAGACGCAAATCGCTCGGAAACGTTTCGGAGGTGCCGCCCGGAGCCGTGGGACTTTGAAAATTTTCGACCGATAGTCGGCCGGAGGTACCGCCCGAATCGTCGGAGGTACCGCCCGAGCCGGTTTGTCGCTTTTTGTACCGAAACGGTGATAGATACGATTAACCGTTCCGAACGAATGTTTCGTGGTTTTTAACGTGCTCTGTGAATGTGCGTACAGATTTTGCGAAATGATGAAAAAATATGCGTCGGAAACGGAAATTTCGAGAAATGCGTCATTTACCGTAAATCTGATAACGGGGTCGTATAGCCCGTCGAAAATCATGAAACATTCGTTCGAAGCATTTCACCGTATCGCTCATCGCTTAGACGCAAATCGCTCGGAAACGTTTCGGAGGTGCCGCCCGGAGCCGTGGGACTTTGAAAATTTTCGACCGATAGTCGGCCGGAGGTACCGCCCGAATCGTCGGAGGTACCGCCCGAGCCGGTTTGTCGCTTTTTGTACCGAAACGGTGATAGATACGATTAACCGTTCCGAACGAATGTTTCGTGGTTTTTAACGTGCTCTGTGAATGTGCGTACAGATTTTGCGAAATGATGAAAAAATATGCGTCGGAAACGGAAATTTCGAGAAATGCGTCATTTACCGTATATCTGATAACGGGGTCGTATAGCCCGTCGAAAATCATGAAACATTCGTTCGAAGCATTTCACCGTATCGCTCATCGCTTAGACGCAAATCGCTCGGAAACGTTTCGGAGGTGCCGCCCGGAGCCGTGGGACTTTGAAAATTTTCGACCGATAGTCGGCCGGAGGTACCGCCCGAATCGTCGGAGGTACCGCCCGAGCCGGTTTGTCGCTTTTTGTACCGAAACGGTGATAGATACGATTAACCGTTCCGAACGAATGTTTCGTGGTTTTTAACGTGCTCTGTGAATGTGCGTACAGATTTTGCGAAATGATGAAAAAATATGCGTCGGAAACGGAAATTTCGAGAAATGCGTCATTTACCGTAAATCTGATAACGGGGTCGTATAGCCCGTCGAAAATCATGAAACATTCGTTCGAAGCATTTCACCGTATCGCTCATCGCTTAGACGCAAATCGCTCGGAAACGTTTCGGAGGTGCCGCCCGGAGCCGTGGGACTTTGAAAATTTTCGACCGATAGTCGGCCGGAGGTACCGCCCGAATCGTCGGAGGTACCGCCCGAGCCGGTTTGTCGCTTTTTGTACCGAAACGGTGATAGATACGATTAACCGTTCCGAACGAATGTTTCGTGGTTTTTAACGTGCTCTGTGAATGTGCGTACAGATTTTGCGAAATGATGAAAAAATATGCGTCGGAAACGGAAATTTCGAGAAATGCGTCATTTACCGTAAATCTGATAACGGGGTCGTATAGCCCGTCGAAAATCATGAAACATTCGTTCGAAGCATTTCACCGTATCGCTCATCGCTTAGACGCAAATCGCTCGGAAACGTTTCGGAGGTGCCGCCCGGAGCCGTGGGACTTTGAAAATTTTCGACCGATAGTCGGCCGGAGGTACCGCCCGAATCGTCGGAGGTACCGCCCGAGCCGGTTTGTCGCTTTTTGTACCGAAACGGTGATAGATACGATTAACCGTTCCGAACGAATGTTTCGTGGTTTTTAACGTGCTCTGTGAATGTGCGTACAGATTTTGCGAAATGATGAAAAAATATGCGTCGGAAACGGAAATTTCGAGAAATGCGTCATTTACCGTAAATCTGATAACGGGGTCGTATAGCCCGTCGAAAATCATGAAACATTCGTTCGAAGCATTTCACCGTATCGCTCATCGCTTAGACGCAAATCGCTCGGAAACGTTTCGGAGGTGCCGCCCGGAGCCGTGGGACTTTGAAAATTTTCGACCGATAGTCGGCCGGAGGTACCGCCCGAATCGTCGGAGGTACCGCCCGAGCCGGTTTGTCGCTTTTTGTACCGAAACGGTGATAGATACGATTAACCGTTCCGAACGAATGTTTCGTGGTTTTTAACGTGCTCTGTGAATGTGCGTACAGATTTTGCGAAATGATGAAAAAATATGCGTCGGAAACGGAAATTTCGAGAAATGCGTCATTTACCGTAAATCTGATAACGGGGTCGTATAGCCCGTCGAAAATCATGAAACATTCGTTCGAAGCATTTCACCGTATCGCTCATCGCTTAGACGCAAATCGCTCGGAAACGTTTCGGAGGTGCCGCCCGGAGCCGTGGGACTTTGAAAATTTTCGACCGATAGTCGGCCGGAGGTACCGCCCGAATCGTCGGAGGTACCGCCCGAGCCGGTTTGTCGCTTTTTGTACCGAAACGGTGATAGATACGATTAACCGTTCCGAACGAATGTTTCGTGGTTTTTAACGTGCTCTGTGAATGTGCGTACAGATTTTGCGAAATGATGAAAAAATATGCGTCGGAAACGGAAATTTCGAGAAATGCGTCATTTACCGTAAATCTGATAACGGGGTCGTATAGCCCGTCGAAAATCATGAAACATTCGTTCGAAGCATTTCACCGTATCGCTCATCGCTTAGACGCAAATCGCTCGGAAACGTTTCGGAGGTGCCGCCCGGAGCCGTGGGACTTTGAAAATTTTCGACCGATAGTCGGCCGGAGGTACCGCCCGAATCGTCGGAGGTACCGCCCGAGCCGGTTTGTCGCTTTTTGTACCGAAACGGTGATAGATACGATTAACCGTTCCGAACGAATGTTTCGTGGTTTTTAACGTGCTCTGTGAATGTGCGTACAGATTTTGCGAAATGATGAAAAAATATGCGTCGGAAACGGAAATTTCGAGAAATGCGTCATTTACCGTAAATCTGATAACGGGGTCGTATAGCCCGTCGAAAATCATGAAACATTCGTTCGAAGCATTTCACCGTATCGCTCATCGCTTAGACGCAAATCGCTCGGAAACGTTTCGGAGGTGCCGCCCGGAGCCGTGGGACTTTGAAAATTTTCGACCGATAGTCGGCCGGAGGTACCGCCCGAATCGTCGGAGGTACCGCCCGAGCCGGTTTGTCGCTTTTTGTACCGAAACGGTGATAGATACGATTAACCGTTCCGAACGAATGTTTCGTGGTTTTTAACGTGCTCTGTGAATGTGCGTACAGATTTTGCGAAATGATGAAAAAATATGCGTCGGAAACGGAAATTTCGAGAAATGCGTCATTTACCGTAAATCTGATAACGGGGTCGTATAGCCCGTCGAAAATCATGAAACATTCGTTCGAAGCATTTCACCGTATCGCTCATCGCTTAGACGCAAATCGCTCGGAAACGTTTCGGAGGTGCCGCCCGGAGCCGTGGGACTTTGAAAATTTTCGACCGATAGTCGGCCGGAGGTACCGCCCGAATCGTCGGAGGTACCGCCCGAGCCGGTTTGTCGCTTTTTGTACCGAAACGGTGATAGATACGATTAACCGTTCCGAACGAATGTTTCGTGGTTTTTAACGTGCTCTGTGAATGTGCGTACAGATTTTGCGAAATGATGAAAAAATATGCGTCGGAAACGGAAATTTCGAGAAATGCGTCATTTACCGTAAATCTGATAACGGGGTCGTATAGCCCGTCGAAAATCATGAAACATTCGTTCGAAGCATTTCACCGTATCGCTCATCGCTTAGACGCAAATCGCTCGGAAACGTTTCGGAGGTGCCGCCCGGAGCCGTGGGACTTTGAAAATTTTCGACCGATAGTCGGCCGGAGGTACCGCCCGAATCGTCGGAGGTACCGCCCGAGCCGGTTTGTCGCTTTTTGTACCGAAACGGTGATAGATACGATTAACCGTTCCGAACGAATGTTTCGTGGTTTTTAACGTGCTCTGTGAATGTGCGTACAGATTTTGCGAAATGATGAAAAAATATGCGTCGGAAACGGAAATTTCGAGAAATGCGTCATTTACCGTAAATCTGATAACGGGGTCGTATAGCCCGTCGAAAATCATGAAACATTCGTTCGAAGCATTTCACCGTATCGCTCATCGCTTAGACGCAAATCGCTCGGAAACGTTTCGGAGGTGCCGCCCGGAGCCGTGGGACTTTGAAAATTTTCGACCGATAGTCGGCCGGAGGTACCGCCCGAATCGTCGGAGGTACCGCCCGAGCCGGTTTGTCGCTTTTTGTACCGAAACGGTGATAGATACGATTAACCGTTCCGAACGAATGTTTCGTGGTTTTTAACGTGCTCTGTGAATGTGCGTACAGATTTTGCGAAATGATGAAAAAATATGCGTCGGAAACGGAAATTTCGAGAAATGCGTCATTTACCGTAAATCTGATAACGGGGTCGTATAGCCCGTCGAAAATCATGAAACATTCGTTCGAAGCATTTCACCGTATCGCTCATCGCTTAGACGCAAATCGCTCGGAAACGTTTCGGAGGTGCCGCCCGGAGCCGTGGGACTTTGAAAATTTTCGACCGATAGTCGGCCGGAGGTACCGCCCGAATCGTCGGAGGTACCGCCCGAGCCGGTTTGTCGCTTTTTGTACCGAAACGGTGATAGATACGATTAACCGTTCCGAACGAATGTTTCGTGGTTTTTAACGTGCTCTGTGAATGTGCGTACAGATTTTGCGAAATGATGAAAAAATATGCGTCGGAAACGGAAATTTCGAGAAATGCGTCATTTACCGTAAATCTGATAACGGGGTCGTATAGCCCGTCGAAAATCATGAAACATTCGTTCGAAGCATTTCACCGTATCGCTCATCGCTTAGACGCAAATCGCTCGGAAACGTTTCGGAGGTGCCGCCCGGAGCCGTGGGACTTTGAAAATTTTCGACCGATAGTCGGCCGGAGGTACCGCCCGAATCGTCGGAGGTACCGCCCGAGCCGGTTTGTCGCTTTTTGTACCGAAACGGTGATAGATACGATTAACCGTTCCGAACGAATGTTTCGTGGTTTTTAACGTGCTCTGTGAATGTGCGTACAGATTTTGCGAAATGATGAAAAAATATGCGTCGGAAACGGAAATTTCGAGAAATGCGTCATTTACCGTAAATCTGATAACGGGGTCGTATAGCCCGTCGAAAATCATGAAACATTCGTTCGAAGCATTTCACCGTATCGCTCATCGCTTAGACGCAAATCGCTCGGAAACGTTTCGGAGGTGCCGCCCGGAGCCGTGGGACTTTGAAAATTTTCGACCGATAGTCGGCCGGAGGTACCGCCCGAATCGTCGGAGGTACCGCCCGAGCCGGTTTGTCGCTTTTTGTACCGAAACGGTGATAGATACGATTAACCGTTCCGAACGAATGTTTCGTGGTTTTTAACGTGCTCTGTGAATGTGCGTACAGATTTTGCGAAATGATGAAAAAATATGCGTCGGAAACGGAAATTTCGAGAAATGCGTCATTTACCGTAAATCTGATAACGGGGTCGTATAGCCCGTCGAAAATCATGAAACATTCGTTCGAAGCATTTCACCGTATCGCTCATCGCTTAGACGCAAATCGCTCGGAAACGTTTCGGAGGTGCCGCCCGGAGCCGTGGGACTTTGAAAATTTTCGACCGATAGTCGGCCGGAGGTACCGCCCGAATCGTCGGAGGTACCGCCCGAGCCGGTTTGTCGCTTTTTGTACCGAAACGGTGATAGATACGATTAACCGTTCCGAACGAATGTTTCGTGGTTTTTAACGTGCTCTGTGAATGTGCGTACAGATTTTGCGAAATGATGAAAAAATATGCGTCGGAAACGGAAATTTCGAGAAATGCGTCATTTACCGTAAATCTGATAACGGGGTCGTATAGCCCGTCGAAAATCATGAAACATTCGTTCGAAGCATTTCACCGTATCGCTCATCGCTTAGACGCAAATCGCTCGGAAACGTTTCGGAGGTGCCGCCCGGAGCCGTGGGACTTTGAAAATTTTCGACCGATAGTCGGCCGGAGGTACCGCCCGAATCGTCGGAGGTACCGCCCGAGCCGGTTTGTCGCTTTTTGTACCGAAACGGTGATAGATACGATTAACCGTTCCGAACGAATGTTTCGTGGTTTTTAACGTGCTCTGTGAATGTGCGTACAGATTTTGCGAAATGATGAAAAAATATGCGTCGGAAACGGAAATTTCGAGAAATGCGTCATTTACCGTAAATCTGATAACGGGGTCGTATAGCCCGTCGAAAATCATGAAACATTCGTTCGAAGCATTTCACCGTATCGCTCATCGCTTAGACGCAAATCGCTCGGAAACGTTTCGGAGGTGCCGCCCGGAGCCGTGGGACTTTGAAAATTTTCGACCGATAGTCGGCCGGAGGTACCGCCCGAATCGTCGGAGGTACCGCCCGAGCCGGTTTGTCGCTTTTTGTACCGAAACGGTGATAGATACGATTAACCGTTCCGAACGAATGTTTCGTGGTTTTTAACGTGCTCTGTGAATGTGCGTACAGATTTTGCGAAATGATGAAAAAATATGCGTCGGAAACGGAAATTTCGAGAAATGCGTCATTTACCGTAAATCTGATAACGGGGTCGTATAGCCCGTCGAAAATCATGAAACATTCGTTCGAAGCATTTCACCGTATCGCTCATCGCTTAGACGCAAATCGCTCGGAAACGTTTCGGAGGTGCCGCCCGGAGCCGTGGGACTTTGAAAATTTTCGACCGATAGTCGGCCGGAGGTACCGCCCGAATCGTCGGAGGTACCGCCCGAGCCGGTTTGTCGCTTTTTGTACCGAAACGGTGATAGATACGATTAACCGTTCCGAACGAATGTTTCGTGGTTTTTAACGTGCTCTGTGAATGTGCGTACAGATTTTGCGAAATGATGAAAAAATATGCGTCGGAAACGGAAATTTCGAGAAATGCGTCATTTACCGTAAATCTGATAACGGGGTCGTATAGCCCGTCGAAAATCATGAAACATTCGTTCGAAGCATTTCACCGTATCGCTCATCGCTTAGACGCAAATCGCTCGGAAACGTTTCGGAGGTGCCGCCCGGAGCCGTGGGACTTTGAAAATTTTCGACCGATAGTCAGCCGGAGGTACCGCCCGAATCGTCGGAGGTACCGCCCGAGCCGGTTTGTCGCTTTTTGTACCGAAACGGTGATAGATACGATTAACCGTTCCGAACGAATGTTTCGTGGTTTTTAACGTGCTCTGTGAATGTGCGTACAGATTTTGCGAAATGATGAAAAAATATGCGTCGGAAACGGAAATTTCGAGAAATGCGTCATTTACCGTAAATCTGATAACGGGGTCGTATAGCCCGTCGAAAATCATGAAACATTCGTTCGAAGCATTTCACCGTATCGCTCATCGCTTAGACGCAAATCGCTCGGAAACGTTTCGGAGGTGCCGCCCGGAGCCGTGGGACTTTGAAAATTTTCGACCGATAGTCGGCCGGAGGTACCGCCCGAATCGTCGGAGGTACCGCCCGAGCCGGTTTGTCGCTTTTTGTACCGAAACGGTGATAGATACGATTAACCGTTCCGAACGAATGTTTCGTGGTTTTTAACGTGCTCTGTGAATGTGCGTACAGATTTTGCGAAATGATGAAAAAATATGCGTCGGAAACGGAAATTTCGAGAAATGCGTCATTTACCGTAAATCTGATAACGGGGTCGTATAGCCCGTCGAAAATCATGAAACATTCGTTCGAAGCATTTCACCGTATCGCTCATCGCTTAGACGCAAATCGCTCGGAAACGTTTCGGAGGTGCCGCCCGGAGCCGTGGGACTTTGAAAATTTTCGACCGATAGTCGGCCGGAGGTACCGCCCGAATCGTCGGAGGTACCGCCCGAGCCGGTTTGTCGCTTTTTGTACCGAAACGGTGATAGATACGATTAACCGTTCCGAACGAATGTTTCGTGGTTTTTAACGTGCTCTGTGAATGTGCGTACAGATTTTGCGAAATGATGAAAAAATATGCGTCGGAAACGGAAATTTCGAGAAATGCGTCATTTACCGTAAATCTGATAACGGGGTCGTATAGCCCGTCGAAAATCATGAAACATTCGTTCGAAGCATTTCACCGTATCGCTCATCGCTTAGACGCAAATCGCTCGGAAACGTTTCGGAGGTGCCGCCCGGAGCCGTGGGACTTTGAAAATTTTCGACCGATAGTCGGCCGGAGGTACCGCCCGAATCGTCGGAGGTACCGCCCGAGCCGGTTTGTCGCTTTTTGTACCGAAACGGTGATAGATACGATTAACCGTTCCGAACGAATGTTTCGTGGTTTTTAACGTGCTCTGTGAATGTGCGTACAGATTTTGCGAAATGATGAAAAAATATGCGTCGGAAACGGAAATTTCGAGAAATGCGTCATTTACCGTAAATCTGATAACGGGGTCGTATAGCCCGTCGAAAATCATGAAACATTCGTTCGAAGCATTTCACCGTATCGCTCATCGCTTAGACGCAAATCGCTCGGAAACGTTTCGGAGGTGCCGCCCGGAGCCGTGGGACTTTGAAAATTTTCGACCGATAGTCGGCCGGAGGTACCGCCCGAATCGTCGGAGGTACCGCCCGAGCCGGTTTGTCGCTTTTTGTACCGAAACGGTGATAGATACGATTAACCGTTCCGAACGAATGTTTCGTGGTTTTTAACGTGCTCTGTGAATGTGCGTACAGATTTTGCGAAATGATGAAAAAATATGCGTCGGAAACGGAAATTTCGAGAAATGCGTCATTTACCGTAAATCTGATAACGGGGTCGTATAGCCCGTCGAAAATCATGAAACATTCGTTCGAAGCATTTCACCGTATCGCTCATCGCTTAGACGCAAATCGCTCGGAAACGTTTCGGAGGTGCCGCCCGGAGCCGTGGGACTTTGAAAATTTTCGACCGATAGTCGGCCGGAGGTACCGCCCGAATCGTCGGAGGTACCGCCCGAGCCGGTTTGTCGCTTTTTGTACCGAAACGGTGATAGATACGATTAACCGTTCCGAACGAATGTTTCGTGGTTTTTAACGTGCTCTGTGAATGTGCGTACAGATTTTGCGAAATGATGAAAAAATATGCGTCGGAAACGGAAATTTCGAGAAATGCGTCATTTACCGTAAATCTGATAACGGGGTCGTATAGCCCGTCGAAAATCATGAAACATTCGTTCGAAGCATTTCACCGTATCGCTCATCGCTTAGACGCAAATCGCTCGGAAACGTTTCGGAGGTGCCGCCCGGAGCCGTGGGACTTTGAAAATTTTCGACCGATAGTCGGCCGGAGGTACCGCCCGAATCGTCGGAGGTACCGCCCGAGCCGGTTTGTCGCTTTTTGTACCGAAACGGTGATAGATACGATTAACCGTTCCGAACGAATGTTTCGTGGTTTTTAACGTGCTCTGTGAATGTGCGTACAGATTTTGCGAAATGATGAAAAAATATGCGTCGGAAACGGAAATTTCGAGAAATGCGTCATTTACCGTAAATCTGATAACGGGGTCGTATAGCCCGTCGAAAATCATGAAACATTCGTTCGAAGCATTTCACCGTATCGCTCATCGCTTAGACGCAAATCGCTCGGAAACGTTTCGGAGGTGCCGCCCGGAGCCGTGGGACTTTGAAAATTTTCGACCGATAGTCGGCCGGAGGTACCGCCCGAATCGTCGGAGGTACCGCCCGAGCCGGTTTGTCGCTTTTTGTACCGAAACGGTGATAGATACGATTAACCGTTCCGAACGAATGTTTCGTGGTTTTTAACGTGCTCTGTGAATGTGCGTACAGATTTTGCGAAATGATGAAAAAATATGCGTCGGAAACGGAAATTTCGAGAAATGCGTCATTTACCGTAAATCTGATAACGGGGTCGTATAGCCCGTCGAAAATCATGAAACATTCGTTCGAAGCATTTCACCGTATCGCTCATCGCTTAGACGCAAATCGCTCGGAAACGTTTCGGAGGTGCCGCCCGGAGCCGTGGGACTTTGAAAATTTTCGACCGATAGTCGGCCGGAGGTACCGCCCGAATCGTCGGAGGTACCGCCCGAGCCGGTTTGTCGCTTTTTGTACCGAAACGGTGATAGATACGATTAACCGTTCCGAACGAATGTTTCGTGGTTTTTAACGTGCTCTGTGAATGTGCGTACAGATTTTGCGAAATGATGAAAAAATATGCGTCGGAAACGGAAATTTCGAGAAATGCGTCATTTACCGTAAATCTGATAACGGGGTCGTATAGCCCGTCGAAAATCATGAAACATTCGTTCGAAGCATTTCACCGTATCGCTCATCGCTTAGACGCAAATCGCTCGGAAACGTTTCGGAGGTGCCGCCCGGAGCCGTGGGACTTTGAAAATTTTCGACCGATAGTCGGCCGGAGGTACCGCCCGAATCGTCGGAGGTACCGCCCGAGCCGGTTTGTCGCTTTTTGTACCGAAACGGTGATAGATACGATTAACCGTTCCGAACGAATGTTTCGTGGTTTTTAACGTGCTCTGTGAATGTGCGTACAGATTTTGCGAAATGATGAAAAAATATGCGTCGGAAACGGAAATTTCGAGAAATGCGTCATTTACCGTAAATCTGATAACGGGGTCGTATAGCCCGTCGAAAATCATGAAACATTCGTTCGAAGCATTTCACCGTATCGCTCATCGCTTAGACGCAAATCGCTCGGAAACGTTTCGGAGGTGCCGCCCGGAGCCGTGGGACTTTGAAAATTTTCGACCGATAGTCGGCCGGAGGTACCGCCCGAATCGTCGGAGGTACCGCCCGAGCCGGTTTGTCGCTTTTTGTACCGAAACGGTGATAGATACGATTAACCGTTCCGAACGAATGTTTCGTGGTTTTTAACGTGCTCTGTGAATGTGCGTACAGATTTTGCGAAATGATGAAAAAATATGCGTCGGAAACGGAAATTTCGAGAAATGCGTCATTTACCGTAAATCTGATAACGGGGTCGTATAGCCCGTCGAAAATCATGAAACATTCGTTCGAAGCATTTCACCGTATCGCTCATCGCTTAGACGCAAATCGCTCGGAAACGTTTCGGAGGTGCCGCCCGGAGCCGTGGGACTTTGAAAATTTTCGACCGATAGTCGGCCGGAGGTACCGCCCGAATCGTCGGAGGTACCGCCCGAGCCGGTTTGTCGCTTTTTGTACCGAAACGGTGATAGATACGATTAACCGTTCCGAACGAATGTTTCGTGGTTTTTAACGTGCTCTGTGAATGTGCGTACAGATTTTGCGAAATGATGAAAAAATATGCGTCGGAAACGGAAATTTCGAGAAATGCGTCATTTACCGTAAATCTGATAACGGGGTCGTATAGCCCGTCGAAAATCATGAAACATTCGTTCGAAGCATTTCACCGTATCGCTCATCGCTTAGACGCAAATCGCTCGGAAACGTTTCGGAGGTGCCGCCCGGAGCCGTGGGACTTTGAAAATTTTCGACCGATAGTCGGCCGGAGGTACCGCCCGAATCGTCGGAGGTACCGCCCGAGCCGGTTTGTCGCTTTTTGTACCGAAACGGTGATAGATACGATTAACCGTTCCGAACGAATGTTTCGTGGTTTTTAACGTGCTCTGTGAATGTGCGTACAGATTTTGCGAAATGATGAAAAAATATGCGTCGGAAACGGAAATTTCGAGAAATGCGTCATTTACCGTAAATCTGATAACGGGGTCGTATAGCCCGTCGAAAATCATGAAACATTCGTTCGAAGCATTTCACCGTATCGCTCATCGCTTAGACGCAAATCGCTCGGAAACGTTTCGGAGGTGCCGCCCGGAGCCGTGGGACTTTGAAAATTTTCGACCGATAGTCGGCCGGAGGTACCGCCCGAATCGTCGGAGGTACCGCCCGAGCCGGTTTGTCGCTTTTTGTACCGAAACGGTGATAGATACGATTAACCGTTCCGAACGAATGTTTCGTGGTTTTTAACGTGCTCTGTGAATGTGCGTACAGATTTTGCGAAATGATGAAAAAATATGCGTCGGAAACGGAAATTTCGAGAAATGCGTCATTTACCGTAAATCTGATAACGGGGTCGTATAGCCCGTCGAAAATCATGAAACATTCGTTCGAAGCATTTCACCGTATCGCTCATCGCTTAGACGCAAATCGCTCGGAAACGTTTCGGAGGTGCCGCCCGGAGCCGTGGGACTTTGAAAATTTTCGACCGATAGTCGGCCGGAGGTACCGCCCGAATCGTCGGAGGTACCGCCCGAGCCGGTTTGTCGCTTTTTGTACCGAAACGGTGATAGATACGATTAACCGTTCCGAACGAATGTTTCGTGGTTTTTAACGTGCTCTGTGAATGTGCGTACAGATTTTGCGAAATGATGAAAAAATATGCGTCGGAAACGGAAATTTCGAGAAATGCGTCATTTACCGTAAATCTGATAACGGGGTCGTATAGCCCGTCGAAAATCATGAAACATTCGTTCGAAGCATTTCACCGTATCGCTCATCGCTTAGACGCAAATCGCTCGGAAACGTTTCGGAGGTGCCGCCCGGAGCCGTGGGACTTTGAAAATTTTCGACCGATAGTCGGCCGGAGGTACCGCCCGAATCGTCGGAGGTACCGCCCGAGCCGGTTTGTCGCTTTTTGTACCGAAACGGTGATAGATACGATTAACCGTTCCGAACGAATGTTTCGTGGTTTTTAACGTGCTCTGTGAATGTGCGTACAGATTTTGCGAAATGATGAAAAAATATGCGTCGGAAACGGAAATTTCGAGAAATGCGTCATTTACCGTAAATCTGATAACGGGGTCGTATAGCCCGTCGAAAATCATGAAACATTCGTTCGAAGCATTTCACCGTATCGCTCATCGCTTAGACGCAAATCGCTCGGAAACGTTTCGGAGGTGCCGCCCGGAGCCGTGGGACTTTGAAAATTTTCGACCGATAGTCGGCCGGAGGTACCGCCCGAATCGTCGGAGGTACCGCCCGAGCCGGTTTGTCGCTTTTTGTACCGAAACGGTGATAGATACGATTAACCGTTCCGAACGAATGTTTCGTGGTTTTTAACGTGCTCTGTGAATGTGCGTACAGATTTTGCGAAATGATGAAAAAATATGCGTCGGAAACGGAAATTTCGAGAAATGCGTCATTTACCGTAAATCTGATAACGGGGTCGTATAGCCCGTCGAAAATCATGAAACATTCGTTCGAAGCATTTCACCGTATCGCTCATCGCTTAGACGCAAATCGCTCGGAAACGTTTCGGAGGTGCCGCCCGGAGCCGTGGGACTTTGAAAATTTTCGACCGATAGTCGGCCGGAGGTACCGCCCGAATCGTCGGAGGTACCGCCCGAGCCGGTTTGTCGCTTTTTGTACCGAAACGGTGATAGATACGATTAACCGTTCCGAACGAATGTTTCGTGGTTTTTAACGTGCTCTGTGAATGTGCGTACAGATTTTGCGAAATGATGAAAAAATATGCGTCGGAAACGGAAATTTCGAGAAATGCGTCATTTACCGTAAATCTGATAACGGGGTCGTATAGCCCGTCGAAAATCATGAAACATTCGTTCGAAGCATTTCACCGTATCGCTCATCGCTTAGACGCAAATCGCTCGGAAACGTTTCGGAGGTGCCGCCCGGAGCCGTGGGACTTTGAAAATTTTCGACCGATAGTCGGCCGGAGGTACCGCCCGAATCGTCGGAGGTACCGCCCGAGCCGGTTTGTCGCTTTTTGTACCGAAACGGTGATAGTTACGATTAACCGTTCCGAACGAATGTTTCGTGGTTTTTAACGTGCTCTGTGAATGTGCGTACAGATTTTGCGAAATGATGAAAAAATATGCGTCGGAAACGGAAATTTCGAGAAATGCGTCATTTACCGTAAATCTGATAACGGGGTCGTATAGCCCGTCGAAAATCATGAAACATTCGTTCGAAGCATTTCACCGTATCGCTCATCGCTTAGACGCAAATCGCTCGGAAACGTTTCGGAGGTGCCGCCCGGAGCCGTGGGACTTTGAAAATTTTCGACCGATAGTCGGCCGGAGGTACCGCCCGAATCGTCGGAGGTACCGCCCGAGCCGGTTTGTCGCTTTTTGTACCGAAACGGTGATAGTTACGATTAACCGTTCCGAACGAATGTTTCGTGGTTTTTAACGTGCTCTGTGAATGTGCGTACAGATTTTGCGAAATGATGAAAAAATATGCGTCGGAAACGGAAATTTCGAGAAATGCGTCATTTACCGTAAATCTGATAACGGGGTCGTATAGCCCGTCGAAAATCATGAAACATTCGTTCGAAGCATTTCACCGTATCGCTCATCGCTTAGACGCAAATCGCGCGGAAACGTTTCGGAGGTGCCGCCCGGAGCCGTGGGACTTTGAAAATTTTCGACCGATAGTCGGCCGGAGGTACCGCCCGAATC